>WBNO01013253.1:0-38275 GCA_013400575.1 Peucedramus taeniatus | reverse complement strand
GCGCGGGGCTCGTCGGCCGCCGCCGAGAGGTGAGCGGGGAGGCAGCGGGACGGGAGCGGGGCCGGGGTCGCGGAGCCTCCGGGGAGGGCTGGTGTCGGTATCTGCCGATAGCTGCGGTAAGGACCGCGACGCGGAGCCACGGTGGTCGCGTGTGTGTGAGAGGGGTTGCTGGAGCACTGTCAGGTTTAATCGTGTTTCTTTTCTGGTTCCTCTGGCCCCCTTAATCCACCTCCCCTGGGCAGCGGGGAGGCCGGGCATATCCCCATATCCCTTCTCCTTATGTCGCAGAGGAGCCAACCCTGATGCCTTCCTATTTTATTTTCTTTTTTTTTATTCCGCTGACCTATTAAAAATCTAAATGACTCTCTACACTAACGTTAAGGGAAGTGTAACAGCAGAAGATTGCTTCCCGCTATAAATTCTTCATGGCGTGCTACCCCATCCTACTAAAAGCACGCGCAAGCCCTGGGTGAACATACGCGTGCAGGATTTGGCAGGGTGGAAGATGCTTAAAAAAAAACTTGTACCGAATTTCAGTAGGTAGATTTTTATGTCTGGTGTTTTAAAGCAACAAAAATCAGACTTCTGAATCCAAAGGTACATGTGGTACAGAAAATGATAGTATTAAATCCTATAGCCAACTTCGTTCACCCATCAGGAAAAAATAAAACCTTCTAGAAATAATAATATTTTGTAAAGCTTTTCCACAGCAATTAAACCAAACAATAGGAAACTGGAGCAAAAAGCTAGGGAAAAAAAAAGTAGGGCAATAAAAAATAGAATAGCAATAAAATAGAACAATCTTTCTGTATGATCTGAGAAGCAAAAGGGCTTCTCTGTTTTCTAGGGACTTAACCATCTGTCTCCCAAAAAGGAATTAAGTGGAATGTTTGTGGAAAATAATAATTAAATTGTCAGTAGTACTGACAAAGCAATATTTCCTCCCTCGTTTAACTGCTTGGCCCATCCTCCTTGTTCTTCGTTCTTCTCTTCCCGGGACCCATCACACAGCATTTATTCACTCTTTAATTAGGACATCCAGCGCATGCCAGTGGGATGCTCTGGTCATCCACTGCTCATGGCACTGTCTGATGAGAACCTGCCAAGAGCCAAGGACTGGTCCCTTGCCTGCCCCACCAGCTTCTCTGTGCTCTGCAGGACTCACTCCTGGCAGTGGTACTCTGAAGTCAGTGGTGCCACTTAGAAGCTGGAGTTTGCAGGACTGCACCTTGATAATATCAAAAGGCTGAAATCTGTAGTAGCTTCCTTTGTTTTACAAATGCTGTTTGCATCACTTTTCAATATAACAAATGGTTCAAAGAGATGGACAGACTTGAAATGTCAATAAATATTAGAGCACCATTATTTGGCAGGAACATTCAATTAAAGTCATTAACTGGCTTTACTATAGTAAAGCAGGATTATAGTATTTAGGGCTGGCCTAGGTTACCATAGAGACGACGATGTGGTGAGATGACTGCATCCAGATCCTACTTACCAGGGGTTTCAGTATCCTGTAGTATCCTGTTGCAAGAGGATATTAGGGACAGCTGACTGCTAAAGAAGGGTATAATAAAACATTAAAGGAAATCCTGCAATTTCTTTTAAGGTAGAATTAAACTTTTTTATAATACTTTTTTTTTTTTCTTGGTGGGATCCTTTGTGGATTTTGCAGGGATTTTTCTGTTTATCCCTACTGACAGCATTGCAGTTGGGAGTCTGTTTCTTGCCTCTGAACAGAAGCAGAGAAGTCATTTTATACCACTTGACATCCTTGAAAATACCCATTTTAAAAATGAACTCATTTTCATTGTATTGTATCTCATTAGCCTTCTTAGGACATGACATTTTTACTCTTGGTGTTTTATTTTTCAGTGAAATTGTCATAATTTATTGTTTCTGCCTCATGTTTAGTCTCACTGTTGTTTTGTCAGCGAGCAGGCATGATTAGTTCCTTTCATTGAAGAAGAATTACTTTATAGCCGTTCAGGATTTGACAACCAGTTTAACCTGATGTGTGACTGAGCTCCCATTGAGCAGGAAGGGACCCTGCTCTTTCCCTAGCCTGGGCCATACATTCCTGCCCGATTCCCTGTGCCAGAACTCTTCACCATGTGACAACACAGTGAATGGACAGTGATTTTGCCTTCCTCCTGCAGTTAATTAAGCAAGCACACAGTTTACACTGCAGATATTGGCATTACAAGTGGGACTAGTCCTGTGAACAGAGTGTTTAAATTTGTGTGTAACTCTCTGCAGGATCAGGACCAATTGTTTTGCAATGCTGCACCCTTTTCTTCATCTTAAAATGCTCCTTGGATGCTAACTGGCACTTTTGGCTTCGGAAGGATTACAAGACTGGGTCAGTAATATGGGTAATTGAGTGTTAATTCAAAAAGAGCTGGCTGGGTTTTTTTTGTTCTGCATTCCACATTTTGGTACTTCCCAGTTTCTTTCTTATACCTCATCAGCAATGATGGCAGGATTCATGATTGGTTAAATCAGTTTATTTAATGCAAAAAAAGCACGAGAAAAAATCCAGTGGTTCTACAGATCTTGCACCATATGTCAGGGGGAGAAGAAAGATGTGTCACATAAATGCTTTTCAGGTGTGATGCATCACAAGCTGCCATTGCTGTGCCTCTGGCTGAAACAGACATTGACAGCCTTTTCTAACTCACTTGGAAACACGCCAGAACCACAATCTTTCTATACAAATCAACATATGTTGGTCAAGCAGCTTCCATGCTGTTGTGTTGTCTGTCACAACATGATTTGCATTAATTGAAGTTATTTTACATTTATGCATTCATAGATTAGCACAAGCTCTTAGTTGTTTTTCTGGACACTGACTCCTCCAGGAGTACTTAAGGAGCTAGGTAAGTTTTGCATCTCAGCTTTGGATCTCTAACTGCTGGCAGGCTCCCAGACTTCTGAATCATTTCAAACTATCAACCTGTCAGAGTTATACAATAGTTTTGTTTTTTTCTTCTTGGAAGAAGTTCTGCTTTTTTCTCTTTCCCCTTTTCTTGTAAGTAGATTGAAAAAACAGGCCCTAAGCTCTGGAAATGAATTATTATTTCTGCAGCCATATTTAGGTGTTGAACAGTAAGAACTAAAAGCCAGCCCTTTGCTGTGGGAGTGGCATGTGAAACAAATGTTCTGATTCCTTCAGTCAAAGACAAATCCATTCTTGGGAGTTTTTCTCTTATCCTGTAGCTTTCTTTCATCTTTCCTTTTACTGCAACTCCCTGTATTTCTTTAGTTCAAAAAAAAGCTACCGTTTACATTTGTCTGTACAGTTGTGGTGGATTAACTCTGGCTGGGTGCCACGTGCCTACTAAAGCTGCTCTATTACTCCTCAGCTGGACAGGGGAGAGAAAATAAAATGTAAATCTCGTGGGTCAAGATAAGCACAGTGAGCTATCACTGACCAGTTACTGTTATGAGCAAAACAGAGTCGACTTAGGGAAATCAGAGTAGGATAAAGAAAAATAAACGCAAATCTTAAAAACATCTTCCCACCATACTTCTCGTTTTCCCAGGCTTAACTTTACACTTGAATTCTTTACCTTTCCCCCTTCCCCAGTGGTACAGGGGGAGAGGGACTGGGCATTGTAGTTAGTTCATCACATTGTCTCTGTTGCTCCTTCTTCCTCATACTCTTCCCCTGCTCCAGCAAGGGGTCTCTCTTACAGAAGAAGGTTCTCCACAAAATTCTCCAGCATAAGTCCTTCCCATGGGCTGCTGTTCTTCACAAACTGCTTCAGCATCAGTCCTTCCCATTGGGTACAGTCCTTCAGGAACAGACTGCTCCAGCATGGGCCCTCTGGGGGGTCACAAGTTCTGCCAGCAAATCTGCTCCAGTGTGAGCTTCCCACAGGGTCATGGCATCCACAGCATCCACCTGTTCCAGTGTGGGATCCTCCACAGGCTGCAGGTGGATCTCTGCTCCACCATTAACCACCATGGGCTCTAGGGGCAGAGCTGCCTCACCATGGCTGCAGGGGAATCTCAGCTCCAGTGCATAGTGCACCTCCTCCCTTTCCTTCTGCACTGACCTTGGAGCCTGCAGAGCTGTTTCTTTCACATATTCTCACTCCTGTCTTCTCTGGCTGCAGTTTGCTCCTGCGCAGTAGCTTTTTCCTCTTCTTAGCTCTGTCATCCCAGAGGCACCACCACCATCAGTGATGGGCGCTGCCTTGGCCAGTGGAGTGTCTGTCCTGGAGCTGGCTGGCACTGGCTCTATCAGACATGGGGAAGCTTTTGGCAGCTTCTCACAGAAGCCACCCCTGCAGCCCTCCCACTGCCAAAACCTTACCACACAAACCCAGTACAGCAATGTAAGAAATCCAGATGCTCATGGAGTTAATGGGAATTTTCCTTAACTACAGTCAGGTTGGGATTTAAGGTGATGTCAGACTCTGGCTTTATCAAAATTCTCTGAAATTTAGGGGGCAGTTTCTAGTTGCAGGCTACTAGCATAAGCCTCGTTCTCTTCAAAGCCATGGAAGTGAGCAGTACACAAACATACTTCTTCAATAACAATTGATAATTGAGTTTTGAAGTTTGGTTTCCACAGTAGATGCAGAAACAGCAAAAGTAAACGTCATTTGAATGTATTGTAGTGTGAGCTTTGGAGTTTGTCAGTGTCATGTGTCCCAAAAAGTTTTAAATTTTGATATAGGAAAATGAGGGCAAAGATTGTTCATTCGTATTCATGTGGTAGATAAATTCACTGGTGCTGCTTCTTGTTCAGGATGAAGTCTGTACTTATTCTCTATGAATGACCTTTGAGACAGGCAAGAGAGTTGGAAGAATCTGTTAGTCCAATACCTGGACAGTATTTCTGCCAAGACATTTTGCAGCCTTATGGGAAATAAATACTTGGATTTTACCCCTAAAATCAAGCAGCTTTTCACATGACGGTGGCTGAAAAGCCTCAGTATCTATTTTGAGATGTTGTTGATGTGTATCTAAAATTTTTCTAGTCAGAAACAACCAAAGTTTAGACTTCTGACTGAAACATCAAAATCTCTAAATGGTCAGAACCACGAATTAGGATCCCTGAATCTAAGCTTCTTCTCACAGCTCCCAAAACATAACCATAAAGCCAAACATCTTTCTGTGTTCAGCATTCTGATGAAAAAGTCTTACTTCTTACTCCGGGTCCTGGCTGACACCTCTGTCCAAATTGCAGACTAATAAATGCAAGGATAGCACTGTGACTGTTGATCATGCTGCATGTTTAACTGCATGCATTACCAACCCTTTATTCTGTAGCACTTGAAAATGACAAGTTTGAATCATGGATTAGTCAGACATACTACAGTCTTTACTTCTACTCTGTGTCAAAAAATCCAAAAGCAGATGGAACAGTCCTGTGATCATAATCACCCTTCATGGTTGTGTTGCGTGTCTGTATGTTTCTTCAGAAAGAGCAAGGATCATTTTGGGGGAAGAGAAATCCAAAGTGAAAAGCAGCATGAACATTTCTTCAAGGTATTCAGGATGATCTGTTTGACACCTGCTTTTCCATCAAGGCCATTGGCCAAAACAGAGAAACCAAAGAGATGTGAGATGAATGATCTGACCAGAACAACGTTTTGACCTAATTAGTCCAGAAATTACTGATTTGGTACAGGAGTAGAATTCTTTGGCCTGTTCTTGCAGGAATAAGATTAGATAAACAGGCAGTCTTTTCTGTCCTTTTAATTTAGAGACCTGTCTGCCTTGTTCAATGGAAAAAAACATTATAGTGAGAGATACTGAATTGCCTGCTCTAAATTCTTGTTGAAGAAGTCAAGCTTAGTCAGAGAAATTAGTGCCAGAAAACCATTGCCTGAACACTCAGGCTCAGCATATGAAATTCACATTATAGTTAAAAATGCTATGCATCCAAGGCAGAAAGTGTCATCCCATGAAAATAAGAGTATTTTAATAGAAACCTATTTTATTTCTGTCTCAGAATGGTCAGCAAGTGTTAGCTTCTACTAACGTAAACAGCATGCATTTCAATTTTCTCTTCTTTCCCTGTTTAGTTCCAATGATTACATAAAGTCATTTCATACTTTGTTAAGCCCTCAGTTGCATCATTGCTGCTAAAAGCATTCCCATTGTTTGGTGAAATCTGGACTGACAGCCTACAGGTACTCCTGATAGTAAAGGCTTGCCACAAAAGTACTTAAGGTTGCAGCATGCGTTTCTGCTTTGAGATCTGCACAAGTGTTTTTCAATCCTAGCACAAGCCAGAGTGGCTTAGATCTCCAGGCAATGTAGCTGAGCCCTGACCCACAAAGGCAATGGGAAGAAGTACAGGAAGTTCGTTTTTGGCAGGGAGCAGTACCCAGGATTCTTCTTCCTCACTCTGAAAAACATTTTTAATTGTTTCTCTGAAAAGTAATAACTGCTTTAGTCTGAAGGAGAGTAACCCTTCTTTCACAGATTTGATGGTTTGGGCACTTGGCTGATATTCGGGAGTTTCAGTCTTGTCACGTAAAGGAAGGGGTAGTGACACGTTTCCCATGGGGCTTGGTCAGAGCTCTAATTATTGTACAGAAAGGCAAAGTAGCAGAAAAAGTCAGTACTGCTATATTTTAAAGTAATTTAGGTGTATTTTGCAGAGGATTCTGGGCTGAGGCACCCAAAGCAAGAACTAAAGTCCCCTGATTGCTCAAGCTAAGCACTTCATCACCATGGTCTTTGGTATTTTTCTACTGGCTAGCCCTTGGTAGCTCTCATGCGCTGATTTTTCAGGATCCAAATCAGTTGGCATCTAATGGTACCCTCCCATGCATGTGTGTGCAGAGCCTGTGTGTACCAGAGTCCATCCCTGGAGCTGGTTACAGGTAGCTCAGCAGTGCTGTGCAGCTCAGACACACAGCATCAATCTCTTGCAGGAGAGCTGGCAGGTGCATCCCACCCACAGGTAAATTTTGTGTGGCAATATGGCCCTATGTCTATCCACCTTGGCCTGATTTTCATGAAATAAAAGAAGTCAAACTCCTGTGAGTAACCTAGTAGGTCACAGTTATAGGGCCAACAGCAAAGTGTACCACCAGCATTTCTGCCATTGCAGAGAGAAGTCTCTGCAAGCTGATTCCTTTCCTTCTGTCAGATTAGGGCTGTCATGCTGGAGGTTTTGCTCTGCTGTCTGATCTGGCTGTCTTAGGTCTTACATCTTTGCTACATTGCCAGCTGCCAGATAAACCTGCCCTCAAAGTCAGCCTTTGCCATGTTTAGCACTGTGGTGGGTCTCTCCATATTTGAATCCAGTCCAAAGTCTGTGTAGAGACAATGTCTGCAGGAACCTGGAATTTATCTTGAAATCAAACTGCCTGTAATGTAATTTTTAGTTGCAGCTAGAATGACTGTAAACCTTAAGTTTGAAGAAGTATCTGGGGAAAGAAATCATATATGATCTCCAGAAAGAGAAGGGTGCCATTCATCATGTATCTAAAGAACCTCTGCCTTTCTTAGCATCACTTGCTTAATTTGTCAATAAACCATTGAAACTGTTCAGTTTCTAAAAGTGGAGCATTTTTTTTGCTCTTAAGTACCAGATCTAGAGTTTGTCTGGGGAAAAAGTATTTTCATTATTGCCTCCTATAGAAGTTTTTCTTCTACTTTCTTTTCCTAGGTATAAGTCTCAGAAAAATGGGACTGTTTCCTTCCCTTTGAAGTCTGTTGTTACCTTTCACATTCGGTCTTTCTAAAGCACAACGGTGACCTATTTTGGCAGATTTCTGGTGCTTTGGGTTCTTCAATCTCTATGTCCTTTTCATAATGATATAAAAGCAAAGTCCAGTTTTATCTTAGAGCAGGAATTTAATTTCCTCCAAAAATGTTGCCCCATCTTCTGTATTAAATGCAATACAGAGCAGGTGTGTTGGCAGGGTGCAGTGCATTTATGGAGATCAAGTGCTGTTCTGGAATGCAAAACTAAGGCTGACTCTACTTCGATTTTCAAAAATCTGTCTAAACTAATTTGCTGGTTTGCTTGACTTGGCTTCTCAGTGGATATTCTCCTCCTTCTTTGTTAGTGCCAACATTGCCAAAGTGTTCATAGAGACTTTGAATATGTTCTCAATTTGTTGACAATACAGTTTAATACTGAAAAGCATTTCTGCAGTCAACATTACCACATTACAGTACATTACACACTAAT
Organism: Peucedramus taeniatus; assembly: GCA_013400575.1. Lineage (NCBI taxonomy): Eukaryota > Metazoa > Chordata > Aves > Passeriformes > Fringillidae > Peucedramus > Peucedramus taeniatus. Next base: position 30,108 of record WBNO01013253.1, on the reverse strand, counting down.
GCTTAAATGAGGCTTTTAATCATCACAAGCTGATGCTTTGATTCAAGTCAGTGCTCCTGGTGTATGGCAATTTGCAGAACTTAAGGTCAGAAAGGATATCTAGATCAACTAGTCTGCTCCTGTCAAATTTTATTTACTCTTGCTTCCCAATTGCCTTCCAGCAAGGCACATACTCAAGATCCCTTTCATCACATCAGAATAAGGATCTTCCCATGTCACATGAAATGTGCACCTAGATCAGCATCCTGCCTCCAGCATGAACCATAAGCAAGTATTGACAGAAGTGCATGGCAAGATAAAAATGTGTATTTCTCCATACTTCTTTGTCTTTGAATATTTATACCCTGACAGTTTTCTCACTCAGGATCCTTCTAAGCTGAATGCACTTTTTTGGGTTTTATTCTGTAGGTTTCCTTGAGCCCATCCTTCACTCTCCCCATCAATTATGGTAAACTTTAATTAACCACAATATGCTCTAGCAGTCTTTTTTTTTTTCCCCTCAGCAGAGTAAATCTTTTGCTTTGTTTACACTTACACTTGGTTTGCTTAGGGTTTCTTCATCAGCCTAAGAAAGCCTTCAGCATGCAGAATTTTCATGTGCCTACACTTGTGCACAGTCATCAAGTCACAGAGCAAACATACCAAGCCCTGAAGAAGTGTCAGCTCTGCATTTCTCAGGCTGACTAAGGCTTGCTGTACTAGTTCTCCGGGCTACTAGCACAAGCCACCTTTTCTCCAGAGCTGTGTGGCTGTTAGAGGGTGCCTAGGCTAGGTATCACCTTTTTGCTTGGGAACTGATGTGCAGCATGGAGACAGAGTAGCCTTTGTCTGGTTTCAAAGTGCTGTTCTGAGTCTTTCACTAATGTGGGTTTTTTTATGTCTCTCGAATAATTTGATACTCCTCTCTGTCTTCACAGGTTTTTAAATGCTACTTCCAAAATGTAAAGCCTTGAGCATGCATGCTTCCATCCATTCAACCAGCATGTTCCATTGCAAACCTACTAATGCTGTAGAGGAAAGGTAACATTTTCCCTGTGGGTACTCTGTATTTCCCAGTACACACATTCAAGGACTGCTTTCATCCTTTCAGCTGTAGCACCACACTGGTATGTTTGGTACTGCTGTCAATTTCATGTAGTGTTAGCTGTGCCCAGATATGATGAAAGCAACCAGACTTCAGTTTATCACAAACATGACCACATGCTCTCATATTTAGAAGTGTAGCTGTGAGCCCATGTGCAGAATTAGCAGAAATTCTGCATAAACAGTTTTGTTACATTCAGTATGGTGTTGCCATGCCATACTTATCTCTTGACCTGTAGTGTCATACTACAACACTGCAGTGCATCACATCAGCCCTGGAGTTTTTCCCTAAGGTCTTGTAATCGTTCAAAACTTGTTTTTGACTGTTCTTTTTTTTTTTTTTTTGTTACACTTTCTTTAAGGGATATTGGAAAGAACTTAATCTTTGCTAGGTTTTGATTTTGTAGGAGTGTTATTTCCTTTTTGTTGTGAGAACTCCTGAGAGACACTACTCCTCCCTAACTATTTCTGAAGAGTCCAAACTGGAAGGAACTGAGAAAGATAGTTTCCTTTTTAGAGAATGTTTGTCTCTATGGATATCACTGTTAGGAAACCTTTTCTCTGGTCATGATGACTGTTTAGAACTTGTATATTTTTGGTTTAGATTTTTTTAGCTATAGTATTGATTTAATCAAGCTTTTGATAATATTTTTATTATGACTTATTTCCTCTCTCTCTTCCTCCCTGCCCAAACACACACAGCCTTTTCTTCCCCTGAGTTTCTGATGAGGAACTGCTGTCCACATGTTTCTTGTGTGGTCTGTAGTCATAAGCTGCAATTCTTAATTTTTTTTTTCTTTGTAGTGGTATGAAAATGTTGTAGTTATGAGATAAAGACCAATTCATACCTATATTACATTTTGGCAAAAAATTGCAGCACCTTGAGTGGTTAAAATTTGCATCCACACATGAGTGTGAAAGCAGTATTATAAAAGCCATATATCCAGCAGTCAGGGCAAGACACTAGGATTGTAACATACTAACTTTAAAAAAGGGAGAGAAAAAGAATTATTATTTATGCTGTTTTTCTTGAGGTGGCACATTGAAAAACAATTTTACTCTTTTCTTACAAATAGGAGGTTAATCAAGTGGTTAAGATTTAGAGTTTAAATCTGTAATGGGATCCAACAGTGCAGGACCTTTCAGAGAAATGGCATCTTTATGCTCCAGATGTTTTCCCCACCTACAAAGAGAACATTTTTTCCTCCAAATTTCACAGGTCTACTCAGTCACCAGGAGTGTTGCAGACTATTTTTATAAGTATGCAAACCACTCTTCACTTGACTCTGCCTACACTTCACCCTGGCCAGTTCTACTTTCAAGTCATTGTTTAGTTTTTAAAATAAATATAAGGGATGTTATTTCTCTTTTGATGATCCTGCCTCTTTAGATGCCTTAATCATCTCAATCAGATGACACCCCTAACCCAAGGGATTTCTGTACTGAAGTAAAAATTTGGCAGTCCAAGTTTTTATAAAAGCATTTTTTCTGGACTAATGTGGAGCAGAATGGCATTCTGTCATTTCTGAACTGGTAAGTCTTCTGGGGAAGATAGCCTGCTTATGTAAATTAGAGTTGCTTATGGTAGGGAAAGCACTGCTTTTATTTACCATGAGACTGAGTCAGAGCCGTTTCCATTTGTGAACTGGAGAGAAGTAACCGAATTCCTCCCACATGCACATACTCCCCGGAGAAAGTGGGTCTTGTTAGAGGAGGTGGTTTGGATCAAAGGCTATTGGCACTGCACAAGAAAAACGAGGAGAGAACAATTCTATACAAGCATTTAATTGGATTTTATCAGAAGGACTGCCAAATTAATGCAATGCCAGGAAACTTTACCTGCAGCTCTTCATTACAGTTTCTCTGTCAGAAAAACTGTGCCTTCTTATCTGTGCTGTTACTTGAGCCATGTCTCACAGCATTTGAGGTTGGGGCCACACACTCAGGATCTTGTGTGTCATTGCCAAGTCTGTAAATACAGTTCATGTTTGTTGGCAGCTCCTCTGTCCATTAACATTACATCATCCCTAGACCAAACCCATGATAATGAAAACATTTTCAGACCAAGTAATTCAGCTTCTGACTTAAAAGTCCCCAGTATAAAAGGTGACCTCAGTCCATAGGTACCGTGTACTCTCAATAGCTTGCTTCCTTCTCCAGTACCTTTCCTGTTTGTGAGTTTTGGAAAAATGTTAAAGCCAAGTTTATTTTAAGCCAAATGAGATCGTCGGGTGGTCAGATTCTTCTGAATCATCACAGCTATCAAGTATCTTCTGCAATTCTGTACTTTTTTAATATTCTGTGTTGCCAGAACAGCAGTACAACTCTTTGATCACTGTAGGTAAGAAAAGGATGGAGGAGGAGTTCAGTATTGTATTTCCATCAGGTCCTTTCAGCATTTTCCTGTTTCATATTAAATCCATGACCTTTTAACTCAGATCAGTCGTGTTGCTTAATAATGGAAAGGTTCCACAACTTCTCTGAATTGTTTTTTCAGCTTCATCTTTGTGTAGTTCTTGCATTTTGTTTTCAACTAGACAGAGGTGCTGGGATTGCTGGAGTGGTCATTGCTGTCATGGTCATGGCTGTCATTGGCAAAATCCTCCAAATTCTCCATCAGCTTTTCTAAGTCTTCATCTTCCCCATATAGTTCCTTGTTGCCTTAATTGTATGTGGTACTTTAAGTCCTTCTCATGCTCAGCATGAAATTCAGCATATTCTTGGTAATTAGCTTTGGATGTACCAGAGGATGATTTTCTTCAGAATTCTGCTGCTTCCCCTCAGGGGAATTGTAGCGGATTAGCACGGTGTTTGTTACAAGTTTCTTTCTCAATAACATTTCGAATGTGTCAAATCAAACTTCTAAACCAAGCAGATATTTGAATATGGAAAAAGGTGTGATTACTGTGTTTGAGAAGGATCTCACCCTTTTTTTTTCCTGGTTATTGTTTTAACTACTTTGAATATTCTAAATTGTGATTTTCCTTTGGGACATAAGGCAAGAAATATATTTCACCATAGAGAGATATTACTGGTATTAGAGTTCTCACATTTAATCACCCATACTTCTAATTTTTGGTAGCATTCTCTTTCATTCTTTCTTTATAGTTTCATTTGCAGAATCAAGCCATGACCAAGAGCTTGAAACTATCTGAAGCTACTCAGTCCTTCTTGTGGGGGGGAGGAGGGGGGCAGTTCCTAAGTAGAAGTTAGGAGAAGTGATGACAAAAGTGAGGTGTGTCAGGAATGGCCAGAATATCATTAGTTACAGTAGTTGCTCTGTGTACTGTTAAGACTTTATAAAAAACAGAATCACATCAACAGGGATGCTGCCCAGTACATCTTCCATAGACACACTGACTGTGCACAGATCACTGCATTTCTTTTTGTCTAGTTAAGACTTCACTGAGAAAACTCAGTAAAGCTTGACCTGCAGAGTTTGGGTTTGGACAGCAGGAAGTCTGCCACTAAAGCTAGCCAAAGTTCCTACAGTCATAGTCCCAGATTTCTAAACACTCAGATGAGGAGTACAAAGTTGGTGAAATCTACTAATTCTAGTACGTAAAATGCTGTTACGGTCTGAAAGTCTCCAATACCCAGAAATCAAACCTTGATTCTGTCTAACTGAAAGCGATCAGATGTAGTAGAAAGCCCTTTACTGGGCAAGTGCACAAAATAAAGCGCCATGAGGGAAGACTGATATTATCATTTAAGTAAAGTTTGCATTGCAAGTATGGGCTTCTAGATTTCCTGTCTGTGTCAGGGATTTCCAGACAATGTCACTTACCAATTATGCTTTCAGTAAAAAATATATATTAAAAAGTTAGATCTCCCTAATGCTAATTTAACAGGGTAAATGAATCATGTCTGCTAATAGGAAGCCACAATGCATCTTTTACATAGAAATGAGTGTTCCTTGAGGACTGTGAAAAAACTGACAAAGGGGATTTTAATGGAAATTAATAACCTCCTTAAAAATAGAATCAGGGCTGCAGATACTTATTAACTTATATTAAGTACATTCAGACAAATTTTATGCGTCACTCATCAAAACTTAAACCAAGTTTTGATGCTTGGTTCCAAGTCTGGGAAATTCATAAACAAACATGAGGCAAAGAAATGGCACTTCATTAAATTCTAAAAACTAAACTTGTGAAATGAAGGTACAACTGGGTGGTGATTGTGCTGACAGGGACTAACCTACTTACAGCCATGCCCTCCCTGCATCCTGCCTTTTCCCACAAGTGACTTCATATTCTAATTATCTATTGTGATTTTTTTTCCTTGCTCCTACTTTTTATTAACAGAATCTTTGAATAAAGACATGAAGCAATCTTTATGAAGTCTGATTAACATCTTGCTAATGCTTTACAGCTACATATGCTGCTACACAAATGTGAGATTGCTCGTCCTGAGTACAGAAAAAATACTTTCATGTGTTTTGTAAACACAGAGGATTATTAGCATACTTACGGTGTCTTTAAGATACTCCAGATATATTATTAAAGGAAAAATAACTTTAATGCTCCCAAACTTCTGACTAAACAGAAATCTATTGATTTTAAAAATAATGATATTTTTGTTTTTAAACAGGGGGAATGCATATGAGGAATACTGATATGAAGAGAACTTCCTGAAGGTGATGCAAAGTCAAATTTGGCTAGTAAGGAATCGCCTTCCAGAATAGACTGCAGCCTCAGCCTTCCACTGAAACAGTTGCACAAGGTGAATACATTATGATAGTACTCCTAAGTATCTGCCGTTAAAAGGAGATTTTTTGCTCATCACCCAGCGCAGTGTATGGACCACTTGTCACGTAAAGGATTGCAGTGCCTGCAGACTGCTTAAAATTTCTACAGAGCAACGGGAAAACCAGAACTACTTTTCAGGCTGTTGAGGTGCTCATGGAGGCGATCCCCCGTCCCACCAAAAGGGCTCGGGTTTTCGGGGGCTGAGCTAGCGCAGTTAGCAGCGGGAGGCGGCCGAGCCTCAGGGTGGATGCCCCAGGGAAAGGAGAAGCGGCGGTTTAGCCCCGGAAACCAGAGACGGCCCCGCCTGCGAGAGCGGCGGCCCCGAATACTGATCCGGGNCGGCCGCCCCCTGCGGCTTCAGCTCCTCCCTCTGCTTCAACGCCGCCGCTGCCGAGCCGCAGCCGCCCGCGGCCGGCGGCCGAGTGGTGCAGAACCAGTGGGAGATCAACAACGCCGTCTGCCAGCCGGAGGAGGAGGATGAGGAGGTGGTGGGGCCGCGGGAGCGGCCGCCGGAGGAGCCCGACCTGGTGATCGAGGTGTCGGGCCGCCGTATTCGGGCGCACAAGTCGGTGCTGGCGGCCAAGAGTGACTATTTTCGTGCCCGCGCCTCACGGGACGTCCTTCGGGTGAAGGGAGTGAGCTACGGGGCGCTGCGGCTGCTCATCGACTACGTGTACACGGCCCGCATGGGCGAGGTGCGGCACGACAACCTGGCTGAGGTGGTGAGCGGCGCCCGCGTCCTGCAGATGCCCTGTGCCCTGCACTGTGCCGCCGAGGCCATGCGCGCCCAGCTCTGCCTCGGCAACTGCTACCAGCTTCTCTGCCTGGCCAAGAAGCAGCGGCTGGCGGAGCTGCGGGAGGCTGCCTATCGCTTCATGAGCGACCATTACCTGGAGGTGCTGCGGGAGCCCAGCGTTTACGGCCGCCTCAGTGGAGCTGAGCGGGACCTCATTTTGCAGCAGCGCATGGATGCCGGCCGGCCCTGCTTGCTGGTGGCCGAGGTCAGCGACGCCTTCGAGCGGCCGGGTGGTGGCAGCCGGCCCCAGAGCCGCGAGAGCAGTCGGCCACAGAGTCCCTCCTCAGTGGTGTCGCTGGAGGAGAGTGGCTCCCTCATTCACTACTACCAGGAGGGCAGCGGTGAGTGGAGGGTGCTGACGCGGCTGCCCGAGGAGGCCAATGCCAAGGGCTGTGCCATGTGTGTCCTCCACAACTACCTCTTCCTTGCAGGGGGCATTGTGACAGGGCCGGTGGGCAGCGAACCCAGGGCCCGCCTTTCTGACAAGGTGTTCTGCTACAACCCCCTGACCGACACCTGGAGCCAGGTGCGGCCGCTGGCTCAGCCCCGCTCGCAGCTCAAGCTGCTGGCCCTGGATGGTTACCTCTATGCTGTGGGGGGCGAGTGCCTCTTCACTGTGGAAAGGTATGACCCACGGGCCGACCGCTGGAGCCCTGTGGCACCTCTGCCCAAGGGTGCCTTTGCTGTGGCTCACGAGGCCACCACTTGCAACGGGGAGATCTATGTGTCAGGAGGCTCCCTCTTCTACCGCCTGCTCAAATATGACCCCAAGCGTGACGAGTGGCAGGAGTGCCCTTACAACAGCAGCCGCCGGCGCTCTGCTGACATGGTGGCCTTCAAGAGCTTCATCTACCGCTTCGATGTGAGCAGTGGCCGTGGTGGGGAGCAGGGCCCAGGCAGCGGGACGAGTGGTGGGGTTGAAGTTTTCCGGTACAACACGGTGGCCAAGTGCTGGAGCCAGTGTGCCAGCCTGCGGCCCAGCGGTGGCCCCATCCAGCCCTTCCGCTGTGCCCCCTTGGGCAACACCATCTACTGCGTCAACCGGACCGGCACCCTTCGCTTCAGCCTAGCCCAGGACGGTGAGGTGGAAGCAGATGGTGGGCTCAAAGGCACCTTTGATGGGGAGCTTCTTAAAGCTCCCTTGGATGCCAAGGGTGTCCTCCTACCATTTGTGCTTACCCTGCCTGAGAGGCTGGACAAAACAGGGGACCAGGAGGGCTCCCTCCCACTGTAAGGTGGCCAGCCTGGCTCTGGCTTCCTCAGAGGGGAGTTGGATTGCAGATCCACAAACTCCCATCTACAGAGGGGACCCTCTCTGCAAAGAAAAGGGACTTACCCTTTCCTCCTCTCTGATCTCAAGATGTTGAGCTGGTTTTAATTCAGTTGTAACTCTTCTCATGTTTGCTGGGCTTTGTGTGAAAAGCCAAGCACACAAAAGTAAAAGCTGCTATAAAGGATAATCTCTGGATTATGTTTGTGCCAATCTCCAATCTGAGAAAAACGTTTTTACACCTGGATTTCCAAAATATTCTTGACAACAGTGTCATAATGGGACATTATGTTGGTTGTGTGTTTACACATAGTTGCAATCTGGGCTGGAGCCTCTTCTGTCATTTGTGGCTTTTTCCCCTCTGGGATAATACTGAGGGATAAACATTGCTAGCAACATAGTTTAGCTGCATTTGTTTTCATGTTAAACCAACTATTTCCTGTGTTTAAAAAATATAGGAAGAACATTTCCATCACAGTCTTTCATTTCTGGTGCAATAGATGGTTTAAGGAAGTTGTGGCACTGTATTAGTCCCAGGAATTTCAACCACAGATGATTTAACAGATACCAAACTTAATGTTTTAAGTAACAAAAATGTGTGCCACATGTTTTACTTGGAATGCAAAGAAAAAAAATAGTCAAGTTACCTTTCTAAAACGTGGTAGATATGAAATGTTGATATGTTCTTTATTTGAAAAAGGCAATGATTTCTGTATGAAAATATACTGTTTTATTACTTCTCTTGATCAGAGATTTTAAATTAAAAATGAGCTGAAGCTGTTCAGATTGCAACCAGTTGACATGACCATGTATGCCACTAGAGCTGGGGAAGAACTTTGTACTTCATATGCTCTTTAATTAACTGCAGGTCAAGGAAGGTTAACCTGAACCAACCTGTGGCAAAAGGCCTTTCCCACTTATTTTCAAGACCATCAAAATGAGACATGGAAAATAGGAATGTGCTACACATATTGATTATATTGTGCACTAGCATGATGTTACTTCCCTATCTTTTGATTGAGAGACTGCATTATTTATTTTGAACTAATGATTGCTGTAATCAATAAGTCCTTGTTAATTGCAGTACGTGCTGATGGCGTACGCTGTCATTGTGATTCTAAACTGCCCAAGAATGCTGTTTGTAGGGCAGCATCCAAATGAGGCAAAACCATACAAAACTTCTTCCTGCCTGTGGAAAGTTGGAGCACACTTTTTTGTCATGTTACTCAGAACTGGAAAACATAAAATGTCTTCACAGACAGACTATTGAAAAGGGCACATACATTTATTTTATACATTTTATATTTTAAAAAAATCAGTAGGCAAGGCAAATGTTTTAGCTTTATGGTAAATCACTGAGAAACCTTTTCTGAAAAAGGAACCTGTGTTTTTGCTGGTACATTGCTGTACATTCAGCAAGGAACTCACATGGACTGTGGAAGAGAATTGTTTATACTCAAAGCTCTAGTATAGATTCATATTTTAGAAATACATAGGGACCTTGCATCAAAAAAGCAGATCTTTTTATGGTTTATTAAAATGTTTTTGTTAAACAGGACTTTAGCATTCTTATGCATAATTGCTAGTTCCAAAGGAAGGCAGCAGGCTCTGTCCTACGAGACACCATCTGTACAAAAGAGAATAGTGAACTTCATAGATACTTCTTTCCTTCTCTTTATTGTTTGGGGTTTTTTTCTCTTTTCATTGTTGTTGCACAGGGTTTTAATGCAGCTCATCTGGTTAGTCATTCTATAGAAAACAGTGGTCCAGTCCTAGAAGTTCTTAGCCAAATGAGCCTATTCCCTAGTGAGCTAATTAAAGCATCAGCCAGGCAGGAGCTGTAGGCCTGTGGAGTGTGATATTTATCTTAGCCTCAGTACAGGTTGGTGCAGGAATTTAACATCCTTTACTGAATATTTGATTTAATTCTTAGATGAGAATCCTTGGAAATATTGACTCTAGATTAAATTACAGCATTGTAGCTTGAGCAGGAAAGAAAAATTACATGTTTACTTTCAGCATAATTTTTATGTTAACTGTAGAAAGTATTTCAAGCTGTGTAATGCAAGGCTTAGGTGCACACTTAAACTAGAGATGTAAGTGCTAGGTCAGATTTTGAATAGTGATATCACCAGGAACACACACAAGGAAACGTCTGTTTTATCTTACAATACAACGCAATTTCAGAGTTCAAAGACTTACGTAGTATAGTTCTTACACTACAGTGTAGTGAGGTATCAAGCCAGGTTTTGCATTCCTATTAATTAAGCATTTTCATTTTGCTAATGCATGAAAATGCTTCTAAATGAGTTTTGGGCAGTTTTCCATGATTTAAGATGTGACAATAATCCTCAAACTTTTGGGACAGAATGAACCATATCCTTTCTTCCGATATTTATTGCTGTACACTATGAAGAAATACATTTCTACAGTAATAAGTGTTAAAAAAAAAACTGCAGTGGTTTGTGTTTTTGCTAGCTCCTATTTTTTAAAAAAGTTGAATCAAGTGCTTACCTGCTTTCACTGTTTACACAGTGTCAGTGGGGAGAGTCTGGGCTTCATTAGTAGCTGTCTATCAAACCTGTTTCCTTTGTACACTGTGTAGTCACAGCCTGATGATTAACAACAGAGGCATGTTTCTAGCCAGATTTCCTACTCTGAGGCCTCTGTTTCCTCCCTGGTAGGCCTGAGGCAGATTTGCTGAGATTTGTTTTCTCCCCCAATTCTGTCTTCAGAAGGANCCCCCCCCCCCCCCCCCCCGCACCCAAACTTGGGTACTAAAACCATAATTTAGATAGTATTCAGGCATTTAAAGACTGAAATTGTCATTCCAGAACCCTACAGTTTTACTGAAACCTAGCAACAGCTGTGTCTTTGACATGTGGAGCTGCTGAGCAGTTCCCCTCCACCCATTTGGAACTGCTCAGAGCAGTTCCACACCTACCTACCAAGTCAGATATCCAGAAACCACTGGTGTAATAGGGTTTAATTTAGGTACAAACCAAAAGGCCACGCCACCCTCAAGTTGTATTTGCATGTGTTTTGCTTTTAAAACAGCCATTTTATCTAGAGTAGCCTGAAGTGTACCATATTTGCACAGGAACACGGAGACCTGTGTGGGCTTTCTTAGCCTGCAAGCATTCAGTCCACATCTCCCACCCTCTGGTTATCAATGGACTAAAGGAACTCTTGGAGCAAGTCAAGGTAGTCATCAAGGTAGTCGCCATCCTCGCTGAGTGATCTGAGACTAGCTAGAGAGACATAGTCTGTCTGCCCTGCTTTCTTCTCCCTGAATCTTACAGTCCTCCCATTTTAATGCAGGAGATAGTTGCCCTAATTTTTCAGAGTAATTTTTCCTCTCTAGACTACTTCTGTTTTCAAGGTCATCTGCTAGAGAATTTAGGCTTGAATTCCCCTAAGCTGAGTAAGGACTGAACTGGGGCCTTGCACTTTGTGTGTGTGTGTGTGTGTTCTCAAATCCCAATGGCTGTTCAGGAGAAGTACGTTGGGACCACCTCCTGCGCCTCTTCCTCAGGGGTGAGCTTCATGCAAATCCTTCAAAAGCACTCACACATAGGCTCCTGTACACTGAGTTCTGAGCAGCTTCCAGGTCCCATCTCCTGGAGAACTGCCCCCCCCTCCAGCATAGATTTACTATGAGTTGCTACAATCAGGCATGTTTTCTTTGGAAAGCTTTTGCAGACAGGCTCTGTATTTTGGGTTACCATTCTGAGAGGTGAGCTACTCCATGCACAGTACTGGGCGGCCAAACAGGTAATTTGGATTCTTCTCAGGGGTGCCACCTTAGTAAAGAGGCATTGCACTACCTAACAATGAAATGCCTAAGGCCCTCATTGAACCTAAAACTAAATCCCGATTTCAATAAAGAAATGCTATTAACAGATGAGACTTTACTGTTTCTATCTACTAACTAGTTCTGTAAAACAGAAATCTTAATTGCAGCAAAAGCATGTATACAGATTCTGTTTACACTTGAAATTAAGTCAAAAGAATAATCCTGTTTGATCAAAACTGGCACTGTTAAGCAACATGGGGAGGATGTTAGTCATACCCTAGTAATGGCTAAAAAATGTGCAGTTGCTGATGTAAATTCTATCCACAGAAAGTTTCTTTGTAAATAAATACCTGGTAAAATTTAAAGTGATAAAATAATAAATTACTCACATGAAAGCCATACCTCTCCTGTGCTGTTTGACTGGCTCTCAGAGTGCTGTATCCCAATTACTACTATTCATGAGTGGCTATTGCTTTTTCTGATTTACATCGTGTATTCCATTGACTGCTCCATAAATGTGTTAACCTTCATTGTCACAAAGCTTAACAGTGGTGCTGGTGCTTTGAATTTGGACTGATATGTAGTGTTTTCTGCTGGAAGGAATCCAGATCTAGACAGAATCCTATCTTTGGGCTTTTTTGTTTTTTCCCAGTAGCATTGCTCCTGGGAAACTTAAAAAAACACAAGAAGGGGAAACAGTACTACTGTTGAGCAGTCATAGTAAAAAGCATTTTATTAATTTCTCTTTTTTCTGCTGTTATTTTACACACCAGATTGGCCCTGGTTTAGCAGAACTGCTCTGTTTGGCTATTACCAATAGTATGAGTCTGGGTACTATTGTAGCAAAGTACGTTTTTACCTATTTCCTGCCTCAGCTCCTACTCTGAGGTAATGTAGTGCAAGTTTGTAGTAGTTCCATGCATTTACTGGGTTACTGGAACTATTCTGACTTTATATTACTGCTACTAAAAGCAGAGATTGACAGACAAACTCAGTAAAATTGTGCTCTCAGAGTATGTGATCACACACTTTTCATTTGGTTTGGCCTACTGAATGCTGAGAGCTGTTGGAATGACCAGTGGGTACTGGTATTAGGAATCAGCAGGAGTGCTGGTTTTGGCTGGGGTCGAGTTAATTTTCTTCACAGAAGCTGGTATGGGGCTGTATTTTGGATTTGTGCTGAAAATAGTGCTGATAGTAGAGATGTTTTTGTTGTTGCTGAGCAGTACTCACACAGAGCCAAAGGCTTTTCTGCTCCTCACCCCTCCCCACCAGCGAGGAGGCTGGTGGTGCACAAGGGCTTTGGAGGGGACACATCTGGAACACCTGACCCCAATTGACCACAGGCATATTGGAGACCATTTGTTTTCCTGCTCGGCATATAAAGTTGGGGGAAGGACAAGGAAGGGAGGACATTTGGAGTGATGATGTTTGTCTTCCTAAGTCACCTCTGTGTGTTGGAGCACTGCTTCCCTGGGGATGGCTGAACACCTACCTGCCCATGGGAAGCTTTGTATGAATTTTTTGTTCTGCTTTGCTTGCAGGTGCAGCTTTTGCTTTGGTTATTAAACTCTTTATTTCAACCCATGAGTTTTCTCACTTTACCCCTTCTGATTCTCTCCCCCAAATCACTGGGAGGAGTGAGTGAGTGGCTGTGTGGGGGGTGAGCTGCTGGCTGGGGTTAAACTGCAACAGCATGCTATTTTGGAGACTAACCTTCATGAATTACTCAACTGAAAGAAACGGGAGTGAGGGATAGGAGGGAAGAGATGAATTCGGAGTCAAAAGTACCTGCTGTATATCCAGTTGAAACAAATAGCAGGGAAGGGAAACCACAGTTGGGACTTGAGACAGTGATGACTATAGGGACAGTTTTTTTTCAAGTATTTCTTAAACAGGCTAGATTTTTACCAATTATATTGCTACTTCTTACCATTTTACACCTGCAGTGCTTCTCAGACCACCACAGTGTTTAATAAGCTCTGTTTTGCAGGAGTTCTTGCTTTGCTTTCAAGTCTTAGTGGATAAACCCTGGACAAATTTGTGAAATCATGAAATAACAATGTCAATGCTGCCACTTTCAACAGATTAACTAATGCAAATTCTTTAGACGCTGTTCACAGTTCAGGTGAATTATGTGTAACTGATGTATTAATAGTTTCATTTTTGAAGCATATATAGGTAAAGCTTTTTATGTACTCCCAATTTATGTTGTAATGAAATAAATACTTAAAAAAAGCTTATGCTCCCCATTAGGGATTTCTGGGTAATTGTTGTTTTTTCTTTGTTATTCATCCAATCAGTAAATGGTATTATATTTTTTCTTACAAAGCAAGGGCAAAATTATACAAATTATCAGACAGGTAAATATTTAGGAAATGTTTCTAAGGCTAAGCAGAAAAGGGAATATTTTCATTTCACAGTGCCCTGGGTGTTTGGAACTTAAAATATTCTGCAGTGAAAGCATTTTCTTAAATGCAGATTAACATATACTCCAGTTAACCTTTATTTCCTTTTTTTTTCTTTTTTGTTGTCAGTATGTTAAAGTGCATTATTCATTTATTGAAGTTACATGTAGGTTTTTCCAGGATACTCTCCTGTATTATGTCACCCATGTCAGATTTTTGGCTGGTGTAGATTTACAGCAGCGTAAGTAAAAGCAGAATCAAACACAATTTAAATTCCCTACTTTGTCTCCTTCTTATTTTCTCATCAGATATTTTGCTTGACATGAAGCCGTATGACCTGTTTGAAAACTCCAATATTCGTAGACTATGTGGGGTTGGACTTGCTGTAATTTCTATTATTTCCTTGCCTGTTGCAACATGCAAGCTTTCTTAGATTTTCTTCAGAAGGGCTAAATTCTGCTGCTGATTAAACCAGGGTAAATCTGGAATAGCTCAACCAAACATCTTAGATCACCAGAATTTTTTTTCCATTTGGCCCCAGAGTTTTGAGTCTGTTATAAAATCACTGGGCACTTCCTTTGGAAAACGAAAATAAAAGCTCTGATTGAATGAGACTCAAACAGTCATTCACTTGAATGTGTTTTGAGGTTTTTTCTTTGCTAGAATATAAATTTTTAACTCTTTAATTTTTCTCTGTGTGTGAACTACACATTGGGGAGTTTCATGGCAATGAAGTTTTGTCTCAAGCATATACTCCTGCTTGATTCACTGAACATTTTGCACCTACATCTCAGGATGCTTAGGCTCCAGGCTCAGGCTTCAGGTGTAGTCTGGTAAATTATGTGACTGGTTCTAATAACCTGTGCCATGGTTAATTTTCCAGTTCTGAAATGCTAACCCAAACAATTGTAGCACAAAAGATTTGGGTTTCAAGGACTTGTCAATCTGGACACACAAAATCTTGTTACCTCATTTCAGGTATAATGCATCACTTATGTCCATGTATTCAAAATTCACATTAAGTTTTCATATTGAAACATCTGCAAGCAGATGGTGTTGGCCTGTATTCCCCTTGAAGGCAGAGAAGTCTTGCTGGAAAGACAAATCTTCATTTGCTAGACTGGGCAAACAGGGAAGTCACATACAGCTGTGAACTCCCCTGTCATACTGAGTAATTATCAAGTGAACAACATGTCATCAAACATGAGTTTACAGCCTATGGACAGATGTTCCTATCATGGGTGGGGACAAAGGAAACTCGAATCAGTAGCTATTAGTGCTGGGACTATGCTTAGAAACAAACCCCATTCCTGTTTCAGGATTGCATTGTCTAGGCAGCTGTCAAGAAAGAAGTCCTAGGCTAAATAACAGCATGTGGCAAAAAGAAGGTCGGGAAGCAATAAATGTGGCAGTACCTGCAGGCTTCTTAAAGTGAATGGAATGGGAACAGGATCTGTGTCTCATAAACCCAACTGGAGCAGCTGCTGGTGAGCAAGCTCAGGCGGGGGGGAGGAGCATGACTCTGTCTGACAGCAGTGACACCTGCCTGGCAGGTCACTGGCAGTGAGCAGTGACCAGGAGCTGAATGAGCATCCTCTGAATGACAGCTGTCCTGATGTGGAGTCCTTGGGAAGGAGAGAGAAAATGATACACGCCTGGCTGTCTTGTGCTGTGCCCTTCCTTGCTGTGCTCTCTCCCTGTGCTGACAGTGCCAGTTCTCAAATTCCCTGCTGAGCAGCTTATACATGGAGAGTCTTGAAGGTGATTACTTTTTATCCTCTTTTTTTAAATTATTATTTCTTTTTTTGCCTGTTTTTTTCCTTTGTCTTTTTTTGTTATGAAGTTTTTTTTTACCTCTCTCATTATCTTTTTTTTTTTCCCCTTTAGAGGTTGTATGTATTTGTTTGTCTCTCTACTCAAACATTTCAATAGGTAACACGAGGAGTCTGTGAATTTGGAAAAATTGCCTATTGGAAATCGTTGAAACTCCTTTCTTCAGGAGGCAAACTTGCCTTCTGTAGCCTGATAATTTTTCCCTTAATACAAGCCTAAATTTTTAGATGAAGTGTGGAAGACTTAATCTGTCTGCTTTTGGCAAAATGAAGCCATGAGCTGTTCACTTCCTAAGGAAATAGAGAAAGTTGTGAGCAATTAAATTAGTCATAATGCAGACTTAAAGCAAGAGTTTGGCACCTTTTATTAAGCTGACCTGTGCTTTAAGTCACCTCAGAACTGCAGATACAGGATAAAGGAACTGCAGGATTAAAGTATCGACCAGCTAGGAGGTCTTTGAGGAATAAAGTAAGAGCACAAACTGTGGCAGAATGAAGTTAATTCCCACACCATTTAGAAATCATTATCTCAGTGATCAGGGACTAATATACTGACAACTTGTTCGTGTATTACAGATTAAGGTGGTTCTTTTTTCCTGTGTCATCATGATTCCCATCTCCCTGTCTCATCCCATTCTGTTCCCTGAACTGCTGATCTGCAGTTCATTGCATATGTGAAAAATCATTGCAGAGTTGGACAGTAGAAAATTTTGTAAGAATTTTTTTCTATTCTGCTATTTCTATTTCTATTTCTTTCTATACTATTTCTTCAGGTAAGCGGATCTGTCATCCTCAATGATGAATCATTTGTCTCTCCCATATTTGTCTAGTTAAAGAAAAACATAGAATCTTTATTAGAACTAGAGAAATAAAACCTGAGATTAAAAATAACTTTAAGGAATGCAAATAAGGCAAATAAAGTTTTTCCATCATTGCCAGTCTCTTTAGATTATAATGAAGTCCTAGGCAAAGAGTCTTCTTAAAAATACATTATAAACTATTAGGAAAATGCAAAATCATGCAGGTCCATGAGAGAGTTCCTGGGTTTGGAGCAGCATGGTGCAGGAACTTCCATGGGCTAATTAAGATAAGATGAACCTCTTTGCTTTACATTCTTACTGAAGCTCTCTGCTCCTGTCTGCTGAAATCAAATGCTGATTCGGACTGTGATTCAGTAACACACCTTGGAGGTGCAGTACTCTATCACCCTATTCTAAAGCAAATGGGGTATTTCAAAATATTTACTGAAAGAAAAATTGAGAGAAACCCCCTAATTAATCATCAGCTTCCTTCATATCTCCTTCTTAAGTGCTTCTTAATTAATCCAGTGTTGTTTAAATGTAGATTCTTTCTGTCTCCAAGTCTGGTTACCTTTGACAGAGTTGGAGTATAAAGGTATGATGGTCGTACATATGGAATGTTTGACAAGCCTGGTCCATAAAAAGCCCATGCTGGCTCTTACTCAGCTGGCTGACACAGTAATGGGAAGGAGCCCAGCCTGTCATTTAACTCATCATGCCTGCTGTCATTGCTACATCAGACTTTTTGAGCAGGTTGTCGGTGTACAGGTGTGTGTCAGAGTACCTATCACTACATATGCCTGTAAGATGTTTTTTTCCCAGTCTAGCTAGGGGCATTGTACCTCCAGGCAAGAAGAGGAAGTCTCTGCTCACCTCATACTCTCTTGTAAGCAACAACTGGAAGGCCATGGGGAACAGAATTTGCTCTGGCTCGCACTGCTTTCCTGACCAGACTGCCTGGCTCAGTGCCTGCAGAGAGGAGCAAAGCTGTATATTCCCTCTCCCAAAGGCAAGAGAGGCACAGCAGCTCAGTTGTTGCTCCTTTGTCGGTCTCTGGGGAGAGCACACTTCCAGGCTTCCTCTTACTCAAATTACAAGGTTGCCCTTCATTCCCAAGAGCCAAGAAAAAAAGCTCAGCTTACATGTGGTAAAAAAGAACTTGTAAAAGTTATTTTTGAAGGGGCAGTAAAAAACTCAGGATTTGCAGTGGCTACCCTTGATGTTGCTACTGTATTTGAAACAGCTGGAGTTGTAGGTCTCCTCAGAGCCAGGGCTTCCTCATGCACAGTTTAAATGTGAAGGGATTTGGGCAATAGGTTCACTTACTTTGAACTCTTCCAGCTCTCTGGGGGCACTAAAAAAGGGAAAGAAGCCAGTTGAGTGACTGCAGCAGTTCATCTTCCACAGTGCTGCACAGGGACTCTGCACTGTGTGCTGTAGCGGATGGCAGCAGATGGGGAGAGAACATGGGAGCAAAAAGGGGTTTGAGTGAAGCATTCTTAGCAAGAAAAAATCACAGGTGCAGAGTATTTGGGAAAATAGTTCCCTGTTAATGTTGACTTTTATATACGCTTGCACATAGTTTAAAAAAGAAAAAGACAAATCATTCTATGGACAATGAATGATTAGTTCCTGCTGCTCTTGCATTAGGAAGTAGAGACATCAAGAAGACCTAATTTTATTTTTGGTTCTGCCATAAAATTCCATTTATTATTGGGGAAAAGCTGTTAAAGCTTCAGTTCTCTCCAAAGAGAATAGTGGGGGTGGGGAGGGAGAGAAAGATGATTCAACCCATTAAGTATTGGAAATAAGTTTGGGTTTTTTCCATCAGTAAAGGACTTTGGGAATGTTGGCTAATACTATGGAGTGCATTTTACTGTTTCAACATTTTACTCCATGTGAACAGAATATTTTCTTCCTATGAACTTGACCAGAATAAAAAAGGAGTGAAACTGTTCCTACTTTTGTCCCTGTCTGTGGTCTTCTGTGGCATCATTCCTGGGATTCTGAAAAGGATGATGAGCAAAAGTGGGATGCTTGTGGGGAAAGCAAGTGGGATGCTTGCCTTTGTGTCGATGCACAGATTCCTGCAGTGGAGGAGCCAGGTGAGTAAAAACATGGACAGTTTGGAAATGGCAATACCCCTGCTGTGCCTGTTCCTCCACCTTCATCCCTTGCCCCTGTATTTTATATCAGGAAGGTCATGTAATCTTGAGAGAAGTGTGATGAAGAAGTGGTCTTCTTCCTCACAGTCTCTTTTGAGAGACTTTATGTGAAATAATGTTCAGTGCCTTGCCATCTGCCCATAATTGAGGTTACAAATCAATTTTCAATTTTTTCACTTTAAATTTTTAAGATTTTGGGTGAGATTATGTTTTCCTGTTTTTATCTTAACGCTCAAAAGTTATGTCGAAAGTACTGAGCAGGTCATTAGAGTCCTTTGCATGAATTAAAACAGAGAAGACCTTCCTTTTTTTCTCTTCCAAAATCCTAAAAGGGTAAAATCTCATTACAGTGTTGAAGTGTTTCTTTTTGTAAAATTCAGAGAATTTAGAATTCTGTCAGAAAAGCAAAAAAAAAAAAAAAAAGGAAGAAATGTAATAAATCCATAATAGAAGGGAGAAAAGAGCCAACCAAACACGTTCCCTAGAAAGGGTTGCATTTTCATTAGATTTCATCGGTCTTGTCAAGGGCTGCAAATCTGGATACAGGAAGTCAAGAGAACAATGCTGATCTGTGCTTCCTGAAAAACTGCTTCTGGGACACCTCTGCCAGTGTCTTTCCACGTGCAGTTGTAGGATCTAAGGTTGTAAGGATATCTAAAATACACCAGCCGTCACCGTTAAAGACATTTTGAATATATCTGGTGGAGTAGTTCACTGAAAGTCAATTCTTGCCTCTGCCAGCTGCCGGTGATTGCCACATCTCTGGTTAAAAATTTCAAAACAGAGTATGGAGAAACACTCAGCAGTTCCTTTTGGCAGAGTAGTAACTCTGTCTTCATCCAAACTAGCTAGCAGGAGAGCTTTGCTCCATTTCAAGGGCACAACCTGCTTATTGAAAGAGCTGCTTCCAGCAGTGCTTCTGCACATAGCTTCCTCTTCCTTTCAAAACTGGAGACTTGCTTGTCTCTGTGCTGGAAATCCTTTACAAATACTGGGGTTCAGTAAACAGGGCAAATTGTTTCTTCTAGGTGCTCAAGCATCCCGTGTAGCCTTTTGCAGTCACGGCTGCAAGCCATTTGAGAAGAGGGAAAGCTCAAAAAGAGGTGCTACAGAAAGCATGCTTGTTAATAGTTTCCCCTCATATCCATTCACCAATTTTTTTTCTGAGTAGCTGGCCTGCATCTGAATTGAAGCCAACTGTATCTAAGTTTAACTGGGTTCATGTGATAGTAAAGACAAAATTTTCCTGTAGGCAGGATGGGGCTGCTGGGAATGTGAAGCACAGCCTGTTGATCCAAGCTGCCATTTGTGGATATGACTTACTTTAGACTGATTACAGTTTCAGCAGAAACCCCACTTGGGAAACCACACAGTGTGCAGGTAATTGGAAACAAAGCCTGGCACAAGCATCTTTTAAAGTTTAGCACTGGCCTTTGAATTTGTAAATAGAAAAGGCCTGTGACTGCAGTAAAAACGGTGGCTGCCCTAGTAAATTTCAAGAAGGAAACAGAGACATTATTGTTTTCTCTCTCCCCATATAGTTTGGGGTTTTTTTCCTCTCTTTGATCTAAAAAAACTCTAGGACAGCTCCTTTAATTAAGGAGGAGTAGACAAAGCTTTGTCTGCAGGGCAATGTTTGTGTTGATGCACACAGCTAAGCTAACACACTCTGGTTTATCCTCCACCTTTTTATTCTGTTAGAAAAGCAAGACACTTTTTGTATGACCTTTATAAAGCTTATAATTTCCCTTGTTTTAAAGGATGCCTCCTACCACTTCCAAGAGTTTGTATCTAGGCAGATAACTCTTTCTGGTTTTTGCACTTTTCTTTCTGTTTTATTTACTAGTGGGTTTATGAGCTCAGCACTCATGGTCGTACTTTACATAATTATATATAGGAAACATAAATTTTACTTCTTTGTCTGTTGTTAAGTAACTGGGATTTCAGTAATTTCCTTAGCTCTTGTGCCACTTCTCCATCTTTCACTGTTCTCTTTTCTGCTCATACACAACTCCTTTTACTGCTCCTTAAAATGCCAGATGTGATCACAGTTGTTATCAGCTGTATTTTCAGAAGAAATTATATCAAATGGTTTATTTTTCACTAGTCACCTTTCAGCTAAAGAAAGGATCATCTGATTCACCCTGGAAAATATGACTTTTCAAAATCATCTGTGGCTAAACTCCTACTCATTCAGCATCTCCTAGGTGACAGTGACTGCATATACTCCACAATAATTTAAAATAAAATATCCCATGGTTACAATCACTAGTTGAAATATGATGATGATAGCAGGGTTTGATATCTAGCCCAAAAAGCTACAAGAGACCACTGGGATTGTGAACACTGTTTTTTAATGCAGTTCAAAGATCTGTGTAAGACAGAATTTGGATACTAGTGGCAGTGTTTTAAGTTAGGTCATGTATCTGACCATTGCAAGCATCAGTGGGAAAGAACTGGGAAAAAGAGAGGGGAAAATCAGTCAAAAATATCTCAAGATAAACAGTATTTTGAATATTTTGATGAATGTTTCTCTGTTAAAAAATCAAGTATTTCCAGAGGTAGGTTACTTACTATGGGATGTTAAGATCCGGTTATTGATACAGAGATGCCTCTGCCCAAATTAAGGTGCAAAATAGACTGTATGCTGAAAGTCAATAGTATAGATTTTATGTAACAGTAAATGTGAGGTGGGGGGGGGAGGAAGAGGGAGGGAGAGAGAGAAAAAATAGGAAAGGGGTGGAGAGAATGAAAGAGTGATGGAAGGATAGGTTAGGTGGAAAACTCACCACTCTGTGGATCCTGGCAGCATCCATTGATCCTCTTCTGGTCTTAGTGGTGAGGGTGCCACAAAACAGAGTCCATAGGGTTAATATGTATTCAGGCTAGTTGGGAACACCCAGGTACCTCCTCTGGCAGGGAAGTTTTACACTGTCTCTTGCCATACACTCTGGAGTGGTTGCATCACTTTGCATCACATGCAGTCCTCTGGTGCAAGACCTCAGGAATGAGTCTGGGGGTGCTGTGGGGGTCTTTGATGGTTTATGATCCCTCCTCAGCTGCCTCTCATGGGAATGACCTGTGCATGTGGCCTTCCTGGTGTGGGGGGTTTTACAACTGAGCCAGTTTGTGAAAGGGAGTGTGGGTGTTCCCTCTGACCAGGGGCTACACCACACACCCAAAAATTCTCATCTTCCCACCCTGACCTAGGGAAAGTGTGTGCCAACCTGGCTTCAGAAAATGAGTCTGGGGCTATGGCCTCCCTCACCCTGAACCCAGCCAAAGCTGATTTTCAGGACAGCTGCTGGGTTTGGCTTTCCTTGTGGATACATTCTCCTTAGACACAAGATAATTTGACAGCAGTACCACCCTTATCTCCAGTTCCTGTTGGGTGGCTTGACTCACAGTCCAGTTCCAGTCAGGAGACATATTCAGACAGGGAGCAGGCTTTGGTGGTCACAGCTTCTTTACACAATTTTGCCATAATGGGCAAAGTCCTTTAAAAAAAATGTTTAAGCATTAACCATAACATTTCAGTTTCTCACATGGGAGGAAACAGAACTATTGCTTTACTGCTAGTAGGTGACATATAAACTAAATGAAGCAGGTGATAGTAAAGCAAAAGACAAATGAAATTTGCATAAACATGCAAGCTGCGGGGTTGGATGACAAATAATGAAATGATAGTGGCAGTGCAAAGGTGCTAGGACAGGCAGGAGGATAATGATCTCTCACAGCACATGAGACTCGAGCCTAAGCATGGAGGGAAGATAAGAACTGTGCTCTGACAGAAGGCTGTTCTCACACCCAGCCTGCAGCTTCCTTCACTAGCATTACTAACTGCTACTCCAGTAAATTCTACTTGGCATAAACAAAGCAGAGGCTTGAAGTGAGGGATGAAAGGTTTATAGTCTGTTTGAGAGCTGTGCTCAGCTCCTGTTCAAATACCTCCCATGGGTCACATATTTGGCTTGCTTTTACCTATTGCACCTCCTTGAAACAAGAAAACACACTGTAATTTCAGATCAGAATATGGAGGAAAACCTGAAATGCCTGAAAAATGAAAATGCTTTGGTTTTTTGAAGATTGAAAGAGCTTATAATTTTGGATGTCTGGGCAAAACAGCATTGAGCATTATCCATTGCAGGGTTAATACAAATTTAAAAACTGATGGAGTAACATTCAGTCATTTAGAAATCGTGTGGGAGGAGAGTGTCAAACCTGTCCTGTCTCTACCTCCAGTCGATCCAAAGTACTTAAATCCAGAGCTGAAGTAGGTTGTCAGACAGCCCTGGCTCGATCTCTCCAGCAGCCTGTGATGAGCAGGGAGAGGGGCTGGGAACTGGGCTCTGCTCTTCCTTGCTCTGCTTCCTCATGGATTCATTGAACTGCCCAGAGAGCTGCTCCCAGCTGTCCCCACCACAGCAGCAGCAGTGGGCAGGGGAGGCTGAGGGGAGCAGGCAGGGAGAGGGAGGAGGTTGTTGAAGCAGAGGCATTGTCTTATGTGGGCTTGT
This sequence comes from Peucedramus taeniatus, assembly GCA_013400575.1. Taxonomy (NCBI): domain Eukaryota; kingdom Metazoa; phylum Chordata; class Aves; order Passeriformes; family Fringillidae; genus Peucedramus; species Peucedramus taeniatus. Next base: position 6,693 of record WBNO01013253.1, on the reverse strand, counting down.
TCACCTGCACAGGAAAACAGACACTCATGGTCCTTGTTACAGCTCTACATCTTATTTCCAGGATGGAGGACATCTCTGGTGCCAGGCCCAATGGCTCCACACTGTTTTCACTCTCTGGGCTATATATGAAGCAGATCAGCTTTTATAATCATGCCTAGAGCACCCAGTTCTGCAGAAGGCTGCAGCTCCTTGCGGCATCAGGAACCCCTGACAGCCTCAATCCCTCCCCATCATCTCCATCTCTCCTACATTTCTTCATGGCAAATTCACAACCCTTATTTAAGCCCATACTGGATGGTGGTGCTCTTCCTAGGAGAAAGAACTCTGGTGCCTCCTACCCCTGTGGCTGGGTCACTTGTCCAGACTCACGGTTTATGCAGAGGTAACATGGATATCTGTGAAGCATTAGGGCCTTCACACATAAGTCAGCTAATTGTAGGAATGGCCTGGTATAGATGGAGTGAGTTAGACTGGCAGAAAGTGTCTCTGTTTGTGTGACTGATTAATTAAGGAGACAATTTTTCTGCCAGGGTAAGGTGCAGTTCACTTAGGGAAGCTTTATGGCAGAGCTAACTAGGAAAGATGGTATGAACAAAACCTTACAGTTTTAGTCACCAAAATGCTTGGATATGGCAGTACTCCTGATTATTAAAAAAAAAATCCTGAAGGAGTCACTAATACCTAACTCCAATCTCTACTCTCCAAAATAGGCTATGGAGTTATTTCCCTCATACAGGCCATCAAATATTTAATTATTTCATGCCATAGGCAGCAGTTTGCTCAGAAAAGACTGAGAAAGGCATTTAGAAACACTTCTAGACTGCTGGTTGCATCAGCAGGTTGTGATGGTAAGAGTTCACTTTTCCCTGGGCAGAGAAAAGGGATGAAACTGTTCTTCCCTCATATACAATAACGCACTGACAATTGCCTCTGATACACAGGATTAATCTTTCTCCCTGCATTTTGTGCAGTTCCTGACCCCAAAAGGAGGTTCTGAGAGGTCTGTCCGAATGAGAAGTTGTTAGTATGATAGGCCTAGTTGGTGGACTTGGAGATAATGTAAATGTGGAGCTGTATGACAGTGTTGTACGTTTTCAGTTGTGCCCAAGAAGGCATTTGTGTTCCCAGGGCATGTGGACTCCTTCTGTGATGCAGTGGAGATGAGTGTTTTGTGTGCCTGGAAAAAAATCTGATGTTGATGAATTAGTTTCATGGAATCATCAAGATTGGAAAAGACCCTTAAGATCATCACAGTGATTGATATATTTACAGGGGGGCAGTGAGCACAAAACTGGGTTTGTCACAAATCTTGTCTCTATTTGGAACAGAAATACTCTGGTTCATTGGGGTTTACCGTGCACATTCATACCCTGTTTTTGCTGCCTAAAAATACTGTTTCCAATGTGATATTGCCTCTGTTTCTTTAAAATCTGTGACAGTTGTTCTGCCATACAGTTTCTTAATAGTGTTGTCACTAACATATCTCCTAGTGCCTTTTGTACTTTAAGAAGTTTAAAATCAAATTGTCCTAGACCCTTCAAACTGAAAGGCGTCTCATCCTCTTTTTATGACAGTAAGATGATGCTGAGAGATTTAGGGCATGAGAGACAGGATATAGAAGTGTGCTGGACACTGCTGATTGCAGCAGACAGATTCAGAGTCTAGTTCCTCTCTTGGTTGTTTATGCAGCAATGTTTTAATGCAAAAGGCTCAAGAGCCCCAGGATCTGAAATAAAAACCAACATGATTGATTCTTGCTCAGCTGAGAGCCACGGTCACTGCAGGCAATGGTGTCTCTTGTCATCTCTCTGATCTAGAGTTTGCATTCCTCTCAACAGAGAAGCTCAGTTGCTGCAGTGCATGTCTTGCTTAACAAATGAAGTCAAAATGCAGCAGCAACACACTGTGATATGCAGGATTAAGCCTGTATTGAGCTTTGCTATGTTAGTTTTCCCTCAGCTGTAATTCCTACCATCTTCTCCACTGACTGCTGTGAGTTCCTCTAGCATCCCACATTGGGTCACTGGCATGGCAAAATGAGGCCATTGCTGGAAACCTGGTGCAATGATTAGAGTGGCAGCTGTATCTGTTATTTTCTTACACAGCTCTCAGAGCTCTCCTCTGCTGTGTCCTCTCACAGCAGCTTCTCTCGCTGCGTCAGGTTTGTGGTGAGCGATGCTGCTAATCTGCCAGGCTGGGCCCCTGCACACAGGATGCTTCCTCCTTGTTGACAGCTTGCCTAGGAGGGATTTTGTGCTGCAGACCTTGGAAAAAAATTAGAAAAAACAGAAGAGATAAATGTTGCCCTTCCTCCTTTGTCCGTGTGCGAAAATGAGCATTTGGGATTCTGCCTCTGCTGCCACACAAAAGAGCCTTTCTCTCTGCCTATCCCCAGGCTGAGCTTCCTCACTGGTTCCACTGTTCTTCTCTCTGGATACCATTCAAGAGACAAGTTGCAGTAACTAAATGTCCTCTGCTGTTCAGAGGGGTCACTGCATCTTACATAAAATACATTATGTTTTTAAAACCTTAACCAATCCATCAAAGTCACAGTGTAACACTGAGAGGTTTTTTTCTGCATTTGAATAGCTTTACCAATGCTTTAAGACTGTATACTACCATACACATCTTTCCTCCTAAATACATATAAAATATCCTTGAACCTTAAGCAGAATAGCTGCTGTCTCAGCAGATGCTTGTGCTTAGCTTAACAGTTTGTGCCAGCATAGTCTTACTGCTGAAATGCTGTACCCAGGTGAGACAATTGAGAACAGGTCTTTTTTTACTGTAATTAGCTCGAACTTCACCTGTGGGATTCAGTGAGATTATTCCATGTGGAAACTAAGCATATGTCCATGCCACACTGGTGCCTTATTTGCAGACAAGCACAGGAAGAGAAATACCTCAGGGAGAAAATCTCATTTAATGACTTGTAGATATATTAAAAACGTATATTTTCTTGATAACTTTGCTCCAACAGGTTAGAACTGAATGAAATGCCTTAGCTTTATGGTTTTTTCCTCTTTCAGAAGAAAAGAAGCTTTGAAAATGTGTAGGGAGTTGCAGGACAGTGTTGGAGAAACTGACTGCGATGCTGTCAAAGGGAGGTAGCACAAAGATGGCAAATAGTAAAATGTAGAACTGGAAGGTGCAGCCACAGGAAGATGTGTAGTCTCTTAACTAGGAAGTGTAGTATCTCCAGAACTGTAACAAATGGTGTGAATATTTTGGTGGATGCAGATCTTGCTTTTCCTAACTCAGGCTATGACTGAGCTATGCAGTGTTCAGGGAGACTTACCCGAGACTGCTTTATGTGGTACACGACATTCCAGGTGGGCAGCAAGTAACTCACATGCCCTGTTCGGCTTTTCAGGTGCCCAGAGTGAGCTCAGGCTGTTGATCTGAACATCTTATTCCTCTGAAAGATTTTGTTCTGGTGGTCTCAGGGAAGAAAACTCAAAATTCAGAGTTATTCATCTCCTAGACTTAATGAAAGGCTGGTTGTCTTTCCATCCCATTCCCAGACTGTTTAGGCAATGTGATGCTTAAAATAAATTTTATGGNTCTTCCAACAAGGACTTATTCTAGATTTGGGGTTTTTAATTTTTTTTTTTTTTAATTTTTTAATGCCATATCGTCTATTTCATCTCTTCTTTCTGGACAAGATCCTGGACACTATTCCTGGTTTAGCCATTTGGTCTGTGTCACCTTGGTCTCTGCCTTGTAGTAACAAATTTATCAGTTTCCTCCTGCTTCCTCCCCAGATCTTACAGTCTGTGTCACCCACATGGAGGATGAGTGTGTCTTTTCTCCCATATGCCATGGCTGGCAAGAAAAATGAGCTTCATGAGAACAAGGAGGAGTTTGCTCTCCAGAAATGCTTTATCACACAAAGTGTCTCAGTATGCATCTTTTTCTGGGGATGAAGTCATGCAGACATTGCAAAAAGCAAGGGGTCTGCAGTACAACAAGAAAGCTGTGGGCTATTCTTAAGTGGAGTATAAAAGAAAGGCATTCCCTTCACACCTTGAGCAAAAGTAATGAATGACACCAAGTGCTTCTCTTGTGGATGTGAAATTAAATGTGAAATGGAGGAAGGGTGCAGCTCTCCAGGTGGCAGAATCCCATCAAGTCCCTCAGGATGATATGGGAAAGCAAAGGATATTGGGTTACTGTGTGAGTCTGTTATATACCAAGGAGAAATCTGCCATTTAGCTGAAAGTCTGAACAGGAGCGTTATTTGTAAATGAGGATTAATTGCATGGGTGAGACTGGCTAAAATATTGCACCTGCTTTCAGGCATTGTCCTTGACTGGAAATGTGGATTCAGTGGAGGGAATTCAGAGGGAAGCAACATGAGTTTTGGGAAATGAAGAACGTTTCAGAGCACTGGCTGTGTTTGTTTTAGAAAAGGAAACTCTGACTGGGGAACATGAAAAGTCTTTAATTATGTAAAAGAGCACTATCAATGATTGATCTCTTTGTTTGTTTAGGAAATGCAGAAAGAAATCAGAATAATTTTTGCTTACTCTCCTGCTAGAAATATTCTGGCTGTATACTATGAAAAATTTGTTAAGGTACTAATATTCCTATTAATCTACCTAAAGTTGCAACACCTCCTTATTATTTATTTGTTTATTACTAAAAATCTCAATGCCTGAAATGTATTACTCTGTATTTTGTAAGTTCTAGAAGTGTCTTTAGGCCATACAGTACTATTAAGTAATTTCAATATTGAACAATGATGCCATGTTTCTAACAATATATGTTTCTAATTATCTTGAGAGTACAGCCTGAGAGCTTATAGGCTCACCCACTCACATGTAATCTCATGCTGAACTTTGGAGAGAGCTCAGCAGACTGTAGTCTAATAAAGCACAGCAGAAAAGTAACTTGGAGAATGAAAAGCCCTTGAAGAGGATAACAAACATGGAAAATGGTTGATTGACTGATTGATTGATTAAATGCTTCATGAAAAGGATATGAGGAGAAAGAACAATTGATAATGGCATGTGAGAAAGTGACCTTGGCAAAACAAGGCATGCCAGTGATGAAGGAATATCTTGACACAGAGCTGTACAAGAGCCATGTGAAAGGGGGAGAGTGGGCACACTTAAAGCAGTGGCAGATGAAGCGTAGGAGGCAGCAAAGAAAAGCTGCCACATACATGAGGATGAAGTAATAGATCTCCTTTCCCCTTCCTTATATTACTGGGTGGGAGGAGAGTCTGTTTTGAATGCGCTGTAAAGCAGAGAGATGGCATTTTTCAGTGTGGACCTACTCTGCACAGCTCCTGAGGGAGGCTTAGTTGTCATCGGGAATGAGTGGCTCTTCCAGGCCTGCCTGTTCAGAAGCACTTTCCTATTTTGGTCACCGTGAATATTCAGTTTTATCTGGACCTCATGTTCCTTCTCCTGCACCAGCCTATGTGTGAACATAGACAAGTCTTGTCTTAGTTTCTTTGCTCCAGTTAAACCCTGAATTTACGCTTTAATGTAAATTAAATTCCTTTATTTGAAATTTGTCAGTTCTCTTATGGTATGCTGTACTCCACTGCTACAATTACAGACTTCCAAGCAGGTTGGTGACCCTGCCATAGTATGCCCAAGCTGCTTCACCTCCATACTGCTGCTGTGGTACTTGTGTCTCCCTTGCCCTCACTCCAATATTGCTTAGCAGTTTTCATTCTCAGCAACTACTCCATTTTTTAAGTCTACCAGATTCTGGTATTCTCACATAGATAGATAGATAGATAGATGGTTAGACTTAGATACATGCATACATATATATGTGTATATACAATTGAAATGAACAGGGTTATGGCTGTTGATGGTCATGGTTGATTCCTAGAACTGGCATCCCTAGGACTACTTTATACTGCACTATAAAGCTATCTTACCTAGCAGTACAGGAGGGCTTCCTCTAAACTGCCATGGGCAATGATGCTTTGCTCAGGCTGAATCCTGCCTGTACTCAGGAATTGTCCGGGAAAGCACCATGTCTTTAGAATCCAAAAGAGAGGAATTTAAATACTATTACAGTATTGATGACTGAATTACCATGCCTGGGAACCTCCTGTTAGCTTCACAGAACCACAGAATCACAGAATCACTAGTTTGGAAGAGACCTTCAAGATCGAGTCCAACCCATGCTCAAACACCTCAATTAAACCATGGCACCAAGTGCCACATCCAGTCTTTTTTTTTAACACATCCAGGATGGTGACTTTACCACCTCCCTGGGCAGACCATTCCACTACTTTATCACCCTTTCGGTAAAAAACTTTTTCCTAATATCCAACCTATATTTCCCTGGGCAGAGCTTAAGACTGTGTCCTCTGGTTCTGTCAGTTGCAGCCTGGTGAAAGAGGCCAACTCCCACCTGACTACAACCACCTTTCAGGAAGCTGTAGAGAGTGGTAAGGTCACATCTGAGTCTCCTTTTCTCCAGGCTAAACAACTCTCTGGACTCGGCCATCCAGCCAGTNAGAGTGCTCCTGTCCAAGCCGTGGGCTGCAGCTTTTCCAGGAGTGTGCTGTGGGAGACAGTGTCAAAGGCCTTGCTGAAGTCCAAATAGACAACATCCACAGCCTTTTCTGCATCCACCAGGCTGGTCACCTGGTTATAAAAGGAGACCAGGATGGCCAAACATAACCTGACATCCTAAACATCCTAAACCCATGCTGGCTGGGTC
>WBNO01013251.1:1865-16620 GCA_013400575.1 Peucedramus taeniatus | reverse complement strand
GTATTTGCACCTCAATTCTAGGTGCATTTTTAGGTGTAATTACACCTCAAANCATTTTTAGGTGTAATTACACCTCAAATTTAGGTGTATTTACACTTCCATTTTAGGTGAATTTTTCGATGTATTTGCACCTCAATTTTAGATGTATTTTTGGTGTATTTACAGTTAAATTTTAGGTGCGTTTTAGGTGTACTTACAGTTCTATTTTAGGTGCATTTTTAGGTGTATTTGCACCTCCATTTTAGGTGTACTTACAGTTCCATTTAAGGTGCATTTTTAGGTGTATTTACACCTGAATGTTAGGTGCATTTGCACTTCAATTTTAGGTACATTTTTAGGTGTATTTGCACCTCAATTTTCGGTGTATTTACACCTCAATTTTAGGTGTATTTTCAGGTGTATTTGCACCTCAATTCTAGGTGTGTTTTTAGATGTATTTGTACCTCAGTTTTATGTGAATTTTTACCTCAGTTTTAGATGTATTTTTGGTGTATTTACAGCTAAATTTTAGGTGTGTTTTAGGTGTGTTTACAGTTCCATTTTAGTGCATTTTTAGGTGTATTTATTCCTCAATTTTAGATGTATTTTTAGTGTATTTACACCTCCATTTAAGATGCATTTTTAGGTGTATTTACACCTGAATTTTAGGTGTATTTGCACCTCAATTCTAGGTGCGTTTTTAGGTGTATTTGCACCTCAATTTTACATGAATTTNTTTTAGGTACATTTTTAGGTGTATTTACACCTCCATTTTAGGTGTATTTACACCTCCATTTTAGGTACATTTTTAGGTGTATTTACACCTCCATTTTAGGTGTATTTACACCTCCATTTTAGGTACATTTTTAGGTGTATTTACACCTCCATTTTAGGTGTATTTACACCTCCATTTTAGGTACATTTTTAGGTGTATTTACACCTCCATTTTAGGTGTATTTACACCTCCATTTTAGGTACATTTTTAGGTGTATTTACACCTCCATTTTAGGTGTATTTACACCTCAATTTTAGGTACATTTTTAAGTGTATTTACACCTCCATTTTAGGTGCATTTTAGGTGTATTTACACCTCCATTTTAGGTGCATTTTTAGGTGTATTTACAGCTCTCTGATCCCCGTGCACGGGTAACTGAGGCAGTTCTTTCAGGAGCATTTTGGGGTTGGGTTCCACAGGGATTCCCCAAATCCAAGGGATTTCTGAGTGGGGAGGATTCAATGGAAAGGCTGGGCTGGGCTCTGTCTGTGCCCTGCTTTCTCTCTGATGTGGGTTTTGTTCTTGCAGAGGGCAATTGCCATCCTAGAAATAGAGAAGGCCTGGCTGTGGCGCCAGGGTGGGAAGAGGAGATCTGGCTGCTTCATGTCAGTGGGGCTCAATAAGAAGGATGAGAGGTGGTGTTTCAGGTAAGGCAGATGCACAATTCCCCCTCACACTGCAGCCTCCAGTGGGGTCACAGCCTAGGAACCCTGGAGCACCACAGGGAATTTCAGCACTGACTTAACCACACACTCCTGGCCAAATCCAAATTTGTTGGTGATTGCCAGGCTGGAGGTTTGAGGATTAATTGATCCTGCAGCATTGTCACTTCTTTATTAATAACAATCCCTGAGCTGGAGAATTTGAAACCAAACAGACCATATGGACAATATGTAGGGAGAGAAGATATTTTACCTCATGGAGCTTTGATTGCAGAAGATCTTTGCTCAAAAAAAAAAAGCTCTGTAAGGTGCTGCTGCTACAGCCAAACCATGAGGGTGGTGCTGGCAGGATGAGCTGGGCTTGGGAGGCTGCAGGACAGTGAGATGTGGCTTGAGATGCTGCATTCCAGGCATCAGTGTCTTGTTGCATTTTGTCTCTCCAGAGTAGAGGAAATTAAATGGACAGATTGGGCAAAGGATGTGGGAGTTCTGAAGGAAGAACCTGGAAACACCAATGATTCAGAAGCAAATCCAGAAGGTAAATTAAATCATGAGGAAAGGTCTGCAGTATCCTTTTAGCTTCCTGCTCAGCAAACTGCTCTTGGCATGTTGCTGTGTCTTTGGCATTCCAGGCAGGCCAACTTGAAATTGCTTCCCCACAGCAGCATCCCTTGTGAGCTGAGAAAATAAAGATTTAGTGTAGGTCTGGAGCTGGCCAGAGTTTGGGAACAAACTGAGGATGGAGGAGATGCCATTCCTATTCAGCTCTGGGAGAAATGGGCAGCAAATGCTGCTGAGGAAAAGCAAGGGCTGCTCTAATTTTTGGCTCAGTAGCCCAAATATGTGATTCTTTTCCTAGGAAAGGTAAAATTTAGGCTCATTCATCCTGCAGATGTTAAAATCACAGGGCTTGTAGAGCCTGAATTTGGGCATTAACTCTGGCAATGCTGTCAGATTCTGCCTGAGATCTTTCTGTTTGCTTCCCTTGGTAGAGCTGGGAAGGAACTCTGGAAATCAGAACTGTTACCCTGTTAGAATGATCTGGTTCAGCCTGGGCATGAGCTCCAGTGGATTTGGACCCCACCTCCAGTGTAGATTCCTCCTGGGTGCCAGTTTTCCAGGACTGGGGAGGTTGCAGTGCACAAAACATTCAGTGGTGTGTGTTGGGTGTTCTCTGAGCCTTCACCCTTCTAAAGCTGGGTCCCTTTGTCAGCTTCCTGCTGATGAGGGGCTGTTCCTGTGTCCCTGCTGCAGAGCCCAGCTCCTGGAGAAGGCCAGCACAGAAACCACCCCGAGCAGCTGCCCCAGAGGAGCTGGCCCTGCTGCAGCCCCAGCCAGGCACAGAGATGGTGCCTCTGCAGGGACAGCCCAGAGAGCTTTGACAGCTTTTCTGAACCTGCCTCCATCTTCAGAGGAGTTGTTCTTCCCCCAGCAGCTGGAAGGACTGAAGGCATTGTCAGCAGCAAAGTGCATTTCCTGGAGGACTGTGGTTCAGCCTGTGGCTTGCAATATTGTCATGCACTTTAATGATTCATTTCCTCTGAAGAAACTGTTTTTACTCGACTTTTCTCTGCCTGACACTTTCTTATTACTCTGCCTAAAGATGCAGGGGTGGGAGCGAGCTCCTGGGGCAGTGGGGAAGGCAGAGCTCTCTGAGCTCATGGATGATGCTCATGGAATGACTGGCTGAGGATGGCCCAGCCTCTTCTCTTGTCCCAAGGGACTGCACTGAAGGGCTTTGGAATAAAGGGTGTTGTAGAGTCCTAAAAGCTGCTGAGGGTGGAGTTGTCTTCTGTGCTGGTGTGAGATGTGAGAGGACAAACCCTCACCCTGTGCAGCACCTGCAGGGCTCCGTGGTTAATCCACATCAGGATCCCCATTTCACACCTCCAGAATGAAATTCTTTGCCCTAAAAGCACAGGAAGTGATGTGGATTTCGTGGACCTGAAACTTCTCTGGTGGATTTCTGGGACTTCTGTTTTTCACAGGTTGCTTTGTCTCTGTAATAAACAGCAGCAGAATCCTGCTTGTGGCCCCTGAGAGATTGATGGGCCAACATTTTGTGTGTGGTTTTTGCTTCCTGTTACTCATGGTGGGCATCCTATCTTGCTGCAAATGTCTGCAAAGGCCTCATTCCTTTTTGTGACTTGCACCCTGCTTCAGGCAGGAGGGGCAGCCCTCTGTAAACTCTGTGGGAAAAGAGATAAAAATGAGCTGTCTCCCTTTTCACTCTATTTAACAGTAATAACATGTAAAATTTCTGTAAACAATACAGCAAGTGTACTTAATTGAAAATGTTCATTTTTTATGTGCTTTTAGAGCTTCTGCCTTTCTCAGCAAGGGAGAGAAGGTGTTATCAGTGTGGACTGTAAGTTCTTATCAGATTCCTGATTACTGCTGTGGGTGCTAACTCTTGTTTTCCATGGCCTCATGTGAGTTTGTGCAGTCACATCTGAGCATGGAGCAGCTGATGCTGCCCTGGATGCACCTTCCAGTCCAGGGAAAGGCTGGTGAGAATCCCAGGAAAGCTGCAGCCCACAAGGGCTCACAGCCCCTTCCCTACAGTGAGATAAATTCTGCAACCTGAGATCTTTGTCTCATTTCCACTCTGAGAGAGTGAGGCTTGGAGGTTTTCCTTTTGGACACCATCATCTTAATCCTCACTGCATGCACTTGACAGGCAGCAAAATTTTATTTAAAAACTTATTCCCTGCACTTCAATGGGTTCTTCCCCCCATGCTGGGCAATTCCCCCTCCAGCCTCACTGCTCTGGGGCTCTTGAGTGGGAACTGATTTTCTTGCTCCACCTTCTGTTGTTTTCTTGCTTTGAGAAGCCTTCAGCTGCTTTTTCCATCTATGGCTTTGTCCTAAGTGTTCCCAAGATCTGGCAAGGTGCTCAAACTGCACGGAGTCTCATCTGGCCCATGATAAATCTGTTGCTGTGCTCGGTGCTTTGCTGGGGCAGGGACACTTGGAGATTCTACAGAAATGCAGGATCAGATCTGCCATCCCTGTCTGGAGTCTCAATAAATAACCCTGCTGGTAGTTTGGGGAAGCTGTGGGCACTGACAGCTTTCAGCATCACCTTCCTTTTCAGCCCTTCCTTGAACCTGCTTCTCTTTTTAAGCTTGGCAGAGCTCTTTTATTTTTTGATTGCACCAGAAATGTTCTGCTGAGAGGCAGGGCTTTGGCATCCCCAGAGCTTCCCAGCCCAGCAGTCTCATGGATAAAGGATGGTGGGTAGCAGACCCCACAGGATTTTGGGGTCCAGTGATAATGTTTTGTCAGGAAACTCTTCAGTCATTTACACAAGAACTTCTCAGCAGATGAACTGTCCTCTCCCTTCTCCCTCTGACAGGTAAACCCCACTGAGAACCCCTTCCTGTGCAGAGGGGGAGGTTTTGAAGGGCTCTAACTAAACAAAAAACCTCTCACAAATGGCAGTGGAGGCACAGCTGCAGTTTCCTTCCTCTGTCAGAAGCACAGAGGCTCTGGAGGCCCAGCCCTGCCATGAAAAGACACCAGCAGCTCCCAGTGCAGCTTTAGGGCTGTTCAAACCCTCTGGATGTGCTTTGGTCAGAGTTCCTTGGCTCCTGGCAGGTGAGAGATGAACCTTGGGCATCCAAACCCCTCCTTTACCCCAGCCCACTTTGCCTTGCTCCCTGTGCCCTCTCTAGAAGGCTCTGAGCTCTTCCCACTCACAGAGCTCTCCCTGCAATTTTCCTAAAAAAAAAAACTCCATCTCTGCTCTGTGTGATTCCCAATTCCCAATTTTCCTCAGGGACAGAGGTGGAATCAAGCCCTCCTTGTCCTTCAGATGCTTTGCACATTTTGGGGAGTTTTCCCCCCCTGTTTTTCCAAAGGCTGCTCTGCAGCTGGAGCCAGCACAGGGAGCTGTATCCACGAGCTGATTCCTCCCTCTCCGTCTCCCTGTGACCCCACTTGCAACTGAACATATTTTCCACTGCCTCTGGAGCTCTCAGAGGGATTCTTTGAAATGTGACAGCCCCAGGGCCCCAACAAAGACCAGATGCTTTCTGTAAGTCCCAGGAGCTGCCCAGAGCTGGGGCTGAAGGGCTGCAGCTGGTGGAGTTTGCAGCTGGATTCTTCCTGGGGCTGGCTCTCACTTTTTGGGCTTTGCTGTGCTGAAGAAATTTCATTTCTTGCTCTGGGACTAAAACAAAAATTAAAATGGAGAGAAAAAAAAAAACATTTAAAAAGAAAACTTGCACTTTGCAACCTCACATCTGCTTCTGCAGCACAAAAAAAACCCCAAACCTGGGGCCAGACAGGAGCAGGCAAAGGCTCAGGAAGATGTGGCTGTGGCTGGCTTGGGGGTGGAACAGAGCTGGCACTAAAACTGAGTGCAAAGGGGTTTTTTCTTGCTTCCTCTTTTGCCATAATATTTTTTTTCAGCTCAGATTTGTGGCACGTGGAGTGTTACAGCATTTCTGGTCTGTGAGGGTGGTTGTTAAATGTTGAACACACAGAGAGGAGAGTTGGAGGTAGCTGGAAAGTGCCCATGGGGTTTGTTGTACTCTTTCCTGAGAATCCTTGGAAAATTCAGATTTTCTGGGCAAAGAGATCCATGTCTCTATTTCACTGGGCAGCAGAGCCATCCCACACTGACAGTGCTGGTTTTGTTGCTGTTCACATCTCCAACACTAAAGTCAGGGACTCCATCACTGCAGAAAAAAAATAATTCTGCTATTTTGGAATCTTCTGGATGAAAACCTTCATCCATTAGGACAAGAATGAATCTGCAGAGTGCCAGAGCCATTTCCTTTTGTTCATCCCAAGCTTCCAGTGCTTTACCTCTGCAGCAAATACATTGGAAGGAATAATGAAATTTGGAAAAAGAGTGGGAAAAAAATTCAGCTGACTGGGCTGTGCTGTATTTCTGTCCCACTCTCATGGGTCACACCAGCTGTGCTATTCCTTTTTCTGCTGTCAGACTGTTGAATAATGATTTTGCTGCTGCTAAACTGGTTACAGGACCCGTCCCTGAGGATGGCTGGAATAAAATAAATAATAGGAAACGATCCACATATAAGTAGATATGTGATGTTTTGTTCTAAAAATTGCCCTTACTGCTGCAAAGGACACTAATTCTACAAAGCTATATATAGAGAATTCCAGGGAAAGGGCTGCTTGTCTCCTGCTGGAGCACAGGTTGGGTTTTATTTGGGATCTGAGCTGTGCCCATGGCTGTGCAGGCTGATGGGCTGACAGATGCTCTCCTTGCTGGAGCTGTTTGATGCTGGTTGAGGGAAGAGGGAAGGGTTTGGGGGTTACATGCATTGCCTGGAGACAGAGGTGAAAACACTGGCAGCGTAAACACTCCGTGCTGGGGATTTTCCAACCATGCCTGAGCAGTGACAAATCAAACATTCCTGCTTTGTGCTCCCTGCTGGATGTGCTCTCCCTGTATGGTAGAGGACTGCAGGCTGCAGCCAGAGCTCCTGGCTTAGTCTTTAGAAAATAGGAGAGAAATAAAGAAATGAAGTTCTTCTGTCCCTTTTATCCCAGTGTGGTAAAATCCTGATTTTTACCTGCGTGCAGGATTTGTTGGTACAGCCCTTGACACTTCTGTGCATCACAGATGTGCTTGGGGAGTTTTCTGCATGTCCCCTTTGCTGCTGGGACCATGCAGAAAACAAGAGATCCTGCAGGATCCGTGGCAATATCCAGGATAAAAGTGAATTGGGTCACTTTGGACAGCCCAGCAGGAAAGCCTTGGGTGCTCTGCTGGAATTTGCTCAGGGTGTTTGGGAGCAGAAAGCAGCAGCCTGGGCACATCAGGGCTCACACAATGGGCACCCTCTCGTGGCTTTGTCCTGTCACAGGGTGAGGATCCTGCTCTGGAGCAGGCTGGGAACCCCCTGTTGCTGCTGATTTAAGAATAGACCATGCAGTAAGATTTATTTTACATTTTTTAAAAGCAAGAGTGCTACATTTGCTATAAATCCTTCTCTGATGTTTTCTAGGCTGGTTCATTCACCTTGAAAAGCCACTTCAAGGTGCAGGTGACCTCTCCTTGGGAAAATCTTTGATTTCCCTGATGGTCTCCAGGACACTGCAGGATCTCTGGAGGATGTGATTGTGCTCTGGTAGGTAATAAATGTTGTTTTTTAGTGTGCTGGGGAAATGCTTCAAAGACAAATATAGAATCTGTGTTCCATGCAATGTGTCATTATTCTATTTTTAATTCAGCATCAGAGGGACATTAAAAAAAAATCTTTTCCAGTGATAGAAATTATCTAAAATATAAACCCTTCAGTCCAAGTTACAAAGGGTTTTGCCTTGTATGTCTAAAGATTTGGACAAGCATGAGATAGTGAACATGAATTAACACAGATGAAGGTCTGAGAAGACCTTGATGTCTGCAGTTCAGCACTGATTATTTAGTTTATTTATACAAAATTTAATTTGTTTACATACTGTCCCTCATTTTCAATCAGACCCCTGTCAGCTGAGTGACCTGTGGAGTTCATAAAGACAGAGGCAGGGCAGATGGGTTTGATTTTCTCTTTGCATTTTGGATTTGAAAACAAACTCTAGATAAAGAACTGGAACTGCTAGATAATGTGTTTATCTAATGGAAACATAAATACCACGTTTAATCCTGAAGATCTGCCCATGTTGGTGCATTTTGGCTGTCTGCTCCTTCAGGCTCTTGGGATTTTGTGTGTTCTGAACATTCCCAGCAGAAACTGGAACTTCTGTAAATAGGCCAGCCTGCTCCAGGTGACACAGCATGGAAACACTGAGCAGTTCTTGTCCTTGCTGCCAGGCTTCCTTAAAACATTTTTCCTGTAATATTTCAGCTCCAAATTTATATTTGATTCTGTTCCTTATCTGCTCTTCACTGACTGACTCAAGACCAGCTGTCCCCTGTCTCGCCAGCATGAGATTCAACCCTGAGAGAATTCTCATTTTCCAAAACAGCAAAATTGTGTTTTGATACAATCTGAGCATTACCAGTGCCTTGGCAAGGTAAAAACTGGGAATTCTGGTCAAGTTGAGATGTGTTGCTGCTTTAGTAGCAATTAGCAGTCCTTACCACAATTAAATATTTAATTAGGTGTTCATAAAGCAGAGGACACAAGAAGTGGGGACAACATTCAGCCCTGAGCTGTAATGAACACTAATGACTGTGGCTGCAGTGCCCTCAGGGATTCTGATGTTGTTGTACATTTATTTCCTAAGAATAATTCATGAGATCCTGGGGTGTTGGTCAGCGTTGCTGAGTACCTCTGCACACAACATCTAATTGTTAATGATCATTGAACTTCCAGAAACATCAGCCACAGACAGGAGATATTTACTGGTGAGTAGAAAAGGGAATAAATCTCATCTCTGCAAAGCTGTGCCCCTCAGCTTGAATATTTAATCAAGAAAAAATTCTCATCATTGGGGAAAAAAAATTATAGTCCTGTGGCAATCCAGGGATCCAGGGGTAAAGAACTGGAGTTTCTTTACCAAGACCTTGTCCACAGTGAAGATTTTTTGAAATCTTGTTGCTTATAAACCTTTTCCTGGGAGCTGAACTCATCACTCGAGGGTCTTTTAGTTTTAATTCTCCACTGAGATCTTGGGAATTTTGTTTGTGTGCATGTGAAGACATTCTGAATCTGCAACCTTAGGAAAATGAGGATGGTTTAATGTGACCTGATCTGTGTTTGCTCTCAGGGGCTGCAGCCACAAGCCCATCTGCACTGTTTGCCTTTGACAGTCACACTCAGTGAGTCTGAGGAGTTGTGCTCTCCAGATTTTGCATTTAAAGTTCATATAAAAAATCCTCTTTGTGCAAAAGGTGTTTTCTTCAAACCCCCCGTGGTGTTTTTTGACTTTCCCTGCAATCCATCCTTCAATAAATCCCATTTACACAGTGCCTCATCTCTGGAGCTCCCAGAGCACAGAGGTTTAAACAATAATAATCCTAAAAATCCCAATTCTGGCATTTCATTAGGAACAGATGAACAGCAGAGCACTGCAGCAAAGAGCTGCTCAGTTTGCATTTAACAGAAGGCATCAGTTCATGGTGAAAATCCACCCTGCAGCCTGGCTGAGGAGCTGAACAAGTGGAACAGTGCCTAAAGTCACCCTTGAATGATAAAATGATACATAAAGCATGGAGGGGTCTCCTTTGAGATTGAAAAGGAACCATTTTCCTACAGACCCTAAAGAATATTGAATCATTAATTGGGCTGTTGCATTGTCCTGTGTGTGAAATCATTTGGAGGGAGTAATTCCCCAAATTCCAAGAACCAGGATGCTGCAGGCCTCTCATTAAACAAAACCTCTTTTTCTGTCTGCTCCTGGGAAGGAATCAGTGGGGACCACACTGAAGTGACCCTCAACGTGTCACTGACAATGGAGATGATTCTGTGTGACAATTCCTTCTGAACTCCCCAAAAATCTGCATTTTAGGAAGGTGCCAGTGGAGGTGAGGTTGTGGAACAACCCCAGAGCTCTCAGCAAAAACTGCTGAGGAAACCCAGCTCAGCCACCAAGTGATTTACAACCTAAACAAACCTTGCAGAGCTCCAGGGAAGGGAAGGAGCATTTTACTCGTTAGGAGGAGAGCCTAAATACTGGATTTATCTGATTCAAGAGTCCCAAGCTTTTATTGGGCTATTTGTACCTAATTTGTTTTATGGGAGCAGTCCCAGGCCGAGTTGAATTTCCCAGTGTTTTTATTCAGCTCTAAGGAGAATTCCTTCTCCCTTGGCAGCCTCCTCTCCTGCTGGGCACCAGCAGCACCATTAACTGCTGCAGTCTGGAACTGCAGAATTGGGCAGAAATTACAATTTTCCCTTTTCTCCTGCCCCTGAATGATATTCTGAGCAGCTGCTCTTCATTCTTTCTCTCTACACTGAGGCCAGAGCTGCTCTTCTTTCTCATTCAGCTTCTCATGGCAAGAGATCATTTTCATACTCCTGCACTTAATGTTTCATTTTTCCAGAAGGGAATGAGCAAAAAAAGACATGTTTTAACAGCACCCTGGTGAGTTACAGAGTATTCACAGGGTAATCCATATTTTATCTGTCTTCTCCATCAAAATAGGTACAATTTTCAGAGGTTTGGCACTTGGATGAAATCATATTCCAAGTGAGGGTTGCTGGCTTCACCACAAAATCCACTTTGACCTGGAAACACCAGAATTCCTACTTGGAATCCATCTGATTTACCAGTTATACAAAACTAGGCTTGTTCTTTTCACTCTCCTAAAGCCCTTGGATCCATGTGAAAAATCTTTTCCTCCCTTAGGGTAATTTTAGCTTTGCTCAAACTTCCTTATTTCAGTAAAAGATGGAGCACCCTTTAAGGCTCTGATTTCAGTGTGGTGTGTATTAAAAAACTTGTGTTTTCTGAAGGGGCAAACTGGGTTCTGGAATCCTCTTTCCTTAGCAGGGAGAGCAGATGTCTAAAATATAAAATCCAGCTCTGTTCCAAGTAAAGCTTTCACTCAGATGAAAACATGTTCAGGGCATTTAACTTGATTAGGGGAAATTTACTATTCCAATTCCTTTTTTGTCACCATCCTCCCATTAAAATTTATGAGGGCTGATTAGTACATGATATTTTTTCTGTTTTTTTTAATCAGAGAGCATCTTTAAAAAAGGAAATGAGGGCTCAGCTCTGGCAGCTGCACTTCCTTGCAAGCACAGTTTAAAGCAAAGCTTTCTATATTAATTTAATGTCCAGTTTTGGGGGGAGGTAGAAGCTTTACATTTTGATTAATGAAAGTTACTACCTGTTCACAAATCAGCAAATTGGTTTGCAGGGAAATGTTCTGAGCTTCCAGAATCCTCCAAATTCCTGCACCAGGTACCCCTGGGGGCTGTCACCTCTCCTGGCATTAATTCCTGCCAATGCCCCACCCCTCCTGTACAGCCAAAATCAATTCTCAAATCAGAAACAAAGCACCAAGGCAGGCAAAAAATAACGTGGTTTCATCCATATTTTTTTTTTTCTTTTAAAGTATAAATGAAATTAGCACCATTGTGACTGAGCAACACTCCTTGATGTCAGATAAGCATTCAATGCAGGCCTTACCAAGTGGGTTTTAAGACCATTCAATTATAGTGCATTACTTTATTCAATTAGAGGGGGGAAAAAAAGGTTGAGAGCTTGCCTGGGAACATTCCAGCACAATTTCCACCTTAATAATTTGCAGCACTGCAGATTGTCAGGTCACTGTCTGCAGTGTCTGCAAGGCAGAACAATTAAATCACCCCAGGGTCTCCTTGTTGGGTTTGTAAAAGGGAGACTTCAAGAGAGGGTCCAAGAATCTTTGAGATGCACATATTGAACCTTTATTCATTAGATTTCATGGAGAGCATTCCAGCTTATAATGAATTTGATGATGCTGCTCTTAATTTCTTAATGCATCTGTGTCATTGGATCAGAATTTAATTCACTTTTCACTTCAGTTTGATTTATTGTTCTCTTTAGCCCAGTTTCTTTCATAAACAGGAATGTCAGCAAAGGACTTCTTGAAAACAGGGAACTGGGATTTAATGTAAGAGCCTCCAGTTTAGGGCACCTGGTCCCCCTGCAGTCAGGGCTAAAGAACATTTATTACCTTGGGCATTTTCTTCTGTAGATAAATGAAGAAATTGCTTCAGTGCTACCACCAGGTTACAGATTTGAGTTCCTATGAATGTACAAGGCCACAACATTATAACCATTAAAAATCAGGAACACAGGTACTTTGTCTTATCTTTTTCATAATCAGGTACCTCTTCCTTGATCCTTAAGAGAGGGAAAAAAAAAACAGAGTAGTGCAGATTAGTGGGTTTAAAACCCTTTACAGAAACTTCACATATTTACATTTTATACTTTCATTCCAAGTATAAATTTTGCCAAAATTAAATCAAAGGATGGGTTTTACCCTCTGTCTCCAGTGAGCCAACAATATTCAACCCTTGTTCTCACTGTCCAGAACTGAAGAGTTTTTACCTTTAAAAAAAAGAATCTGTAAAAAAGACAATACAGTAATAAAAGAACTTTTAATAATCTAAGGCTAAAATGGTAAGAAAATGAATGTGAAATTCAGAGCTTTAACTGAGCCTGAAGAAGTCTCTTTTCCCCTCCTTTCTCCAAAGTCAGCTCTGATGTCTCCCCTCCAGCACCCCTCAAAACCAGCAGGTATGGAAACGTCTTAGAGCAGAAGACATTGGGGGGGATTTTTAGGACAATTTTGATAATGTATGAAACACATTGGGAACCAATCAAAACACTTCATTGTGCCAACACATACAAAAAGCAGAGGAGAAAGGCAACACCAGTGGCTCAGTCCTTGGACCCCTGCTCACTGGAAGAGGCTGCTGTGGTGCAGAACATCATAGGCAGACCCAAAGCTCAGCACTTCCTTGTGGAACTTGCTGAGCTGCATCTTGATTTTCTTCAGGGAAGGAGTTGTCGCCTTCGTCTTGTAGGTCACGGCTTTCAGAAGTTTATCAGCCAGGTAGTGCAGCCAGAGAACGTTGCTGTGTGGGTGATAGTCAGTCCAGCTGTTGAAGTTCTCCTCTTTCATCTGCCTGTAGATGTCAAACTGGTGGTCCCCAGTGCCTTGGAAGAGCTCCTGGTCCGTGGAGAGGTCACAGAAGACGGTGAGCCCGTCCTTCTCCAGGCGGGACAGGGTGTAGTCGATGATGTTGACGTGGATGCCAGTGGTGGGGATGGAGTGTGTTTCTCCATTCAGCACATACTGCAGCTCCCTCACGGCTGTGCTTTTGACCAGCACGTTCCCCCAGTGCAGGTCCCTGTGCTCAAAGTGCAGCTCCTGCTCTGCCACCGCCAGCGACGCCGTGACCTGGTGCAAGATGCTCCTGGCTGATACCACCGAGGAGAATCTGCTCCTCATGCGCTCCAGGTCCCTGCCTCCAAACTCAAACTCCAGCACCATGAAGAGCTGCTGGGCCCCAAAAAAGTCTGGCCGGTCGTTTTCTGAGCCTGTTTCTTTGTGGAATTTGTCCCAGGCTTCCAGGAGGTACCTGGGATAGGCCCCTTGGACACAGTGCACGGAGTACAGGCTGATGAAGCCCACGGTTCTGTTCACAGAGCCCTCAGACAGAAGACTGAGTTCTTTTGAAATTATTACCTCAGGCAGGATCTCCCCAAAGCTCTTCTGAGCTTCACCATTTATTTTTTCAGTCCCCTCAATGGGAATTATTTTTAAGGCCACAGGTCCTCTCTCGCTGTCAATCTGGAACACCTCTCCAAACACCCCTTCTCCAATTTTCTTGCAATCCTTCATCTTATTTAAAGGAATGCATTCCTCAAAAGCAATAGGCCCCTCCTGGTTGCATTCTCCAAACACTTTCTCAGCGTCTGTAAGGAGCAGCTCCAGGACAGAGGAGGAATCCCTGGGAGCCAGCAGGACCATGGAGGAGGCAAGCCAGGAGCAGCCCTGAGCTTTACCAGCAGACAGGCTGGCTTGGTACCCCGAAAGCTGGGATTTCCCTGAAGGGGTGCAGAGGATGCTGCTGCAGAAACTCTCATCTGTGATCACCTTCTTCTTCTTATGGAAGGACAGAGACGCTCGAACTCTAGCCCAGGAGTAGGAGTTATTTAGGAGTGAAGAGTCATTGTCTCTGACACCTGCAGACATCTCCAGAGCTCCCTTCCGAGTTCGTTTTTGCCTCGGCTGGAGTCTGAAAAGGGAGTTACTGGGCTGCTGCTGCTGCTGCTGCCTCTTGTTCTTGTGCCTTCTTGGCCGCAGCCTGGTGTGCCTGCCCCAGCGGCTGGCGCTGAAGCCACTGATACAAGCTTTCCTGCAGGTGCTGCCCTCCCCAGGAACACCCTTGGTCCTTCCGCCTTTGTTCTCCAAGATTCCTTGGCGGCCCACGGGAGATCCTGGCTGCAGGCAGGCAGGTTGAACAGCCTGATTGTTGAGTTTCGTGCTTTTCAATCTTACTGGCACTTCCAGAGGGTCCAGGACCACCACTGGCACAAGCTGGTACACCTTGGCTAGATCTCTCCCACAGCTCGAGCTTCTTTTGGCCGAATCTCTCGTGAGATGAGATGGAGCCTCACAGGGCTCCTCACGAGTGCCACTGTCACAGGGCACAGGGGGCTGTGGCTCACCCTCATCGGGCAGCAGCGCCTCCGGGGGACTGCTCGGGGCTTTCAGTGGGGACGGGGCAGCTTTTACCGGGCAGGGTCCCCGCACCGCCGACCTCAGAACACGGCGGGACCCCCGCAGCCCCGCCTCGGGCTCACGGCTCCGAGCCAAGCCTTGTGGTCGGAACCACTCAGGCACCTCCTCGCCAGCGCCCAGCGGCGACTGCCGCCGCCCGGAGCCCGCCTCGGGCGAGCCGTGGGGCAG
>WBNO01013248.1:76514-114042 GCA_013400575.1 Peucedramus taeniatus | reverse complement strand
TGTATATATATACATATGTATATTATATATATATGCATGTATAAATTATAGATATTTATATATAATTTTATATAATTTATATGGTTATATAATATAAATATGTTAATTAATTTACATATTATAAAAACATGTAACATATTTTTTTATTTATTTAAAAATATATAATAAATGTCCTGGTTATAATATAATGTGCAGATGGGAAAAAAAATTTACCTCAGTGAAAGGCCCCTCTTTTCAGAGATTGTGAGACTCTTTATTCCTTTTGACAGTGATTGAAATTGTGATTCCTCAAGAGTCTTTGGAAATCAAAGCTAGGCACAAGAGGGATAACTGATCTTTTACTTATGTATTTAACAAAAATCCTACTAATTCCAGCAAGAGCAGAATTTGGCTTTCAACCAGCAGGTTTGGTCCATCTGTAAATAGTCCAATTCCTCCTGTTTAATACTTCCAAATAAAAGGTTAGTCATGCTCCAAAAATAATGTAAATTCAACTAAAGGTTAATCTTTCTCTCAGGATTACGTTGCCTTAAGGTTACACATGCAATTTCTTTAAAGAAGATGTGTTCAGGCATACGTGAGCTGGCTGTGTTTGGAAAAACATCTGGAAATAGTGATCTAAAGTGGCTAATGCATTATTAATTCCAGAGATTGGAAAAATAAGGTAGCTTCCTGGCAAATTAAATTGAAATATAGCTTGTCTTCTGTACTTTGCTCAAAGGATCTAAGAGAAATTGAGCAGCAATGTGTAGTGCTAACAATTATATAAAGAAAACTATCATTAAACTAGACTGTGTTCCTTAAAGACTATTCTTAATAAAGAATGAAATGTTTCTGTTCAGTTCCCAGGTTGCTGCTGGAGAGTTGTTATCAAATGTCCCCTTTACTACTTCAAAATGGCAGTTTTGTGAAGCTGAAAGGTATTTGAAATCAGTTTTCATTTCTTTTGATAGTTCCTCTCCATTCACTGCTGTGTGTTCAGGATTGCCTTACACACTGAGACAAGGACTTTGGAATGAAGGACCCTTTTCTTGAATAGCAGAAAAGGTGTCTGCAATCACAGACATGTAACTGTCTCACAGGGTTTCTGAAAGCTTAAAATTTTTCAAAATATTTTTGAGACTCTTTACATATTCCTTGAAACTACAGCATTTCCATTGTCACATTAAAGCCTTCATTACCTTTCTCCCCCTTGTACCTGCTTCTCTGTTATTTAAAATATTTGAGGGGGATTATGAGCACTATGTAAAATAACATCTATCTGTCAGCATCTGCAGCTTGATGGTAATGTTGGTGTCAGCTGCACAGAAAGCATTCTGCAGGTGGCTGTGTGAAATCCTGCTATCCAAAAGGGAGCTGAGTCCTCTCTGGTTTCAGTGTTCCTGCACAGCTGATTTCAGTTACAACATTGAAGCAAGACTCGCAACATCAGACCATATGTTTGATAACAAATATTTGCAGCAGGGCAAAGCCTGGGTGTGTGTTGATCACTTGGCTGCTGGGTTCTACATCTGCCATAACAAAGAAAGTACATGACTAATGCTGCACCTCATCTAAAAGGAAAATTAGTACTTCTGAAGTGGTAAGGGTCTGACAGATTGCCAGATATTTTTATGGGTGCTGCCAAAATCTGGTCAGCAGAGGATCTGCAGCAAGGATCAGCTTTAATGGGGCTGTAGTCACTTGTTTTACTGACTAGGAAAACATTGCACCCCTGTATGTCTTCCAGCACACAAAGTTGGTATAATGTCCTTTTGTATAAAAGAGGAACTACATGCCACATTAGGAAAAAATAACTGTGCTTTATCCATTATAGCACCTTCCTTATGAGGATTAAAGTATGTTTTAATGATCAATAATGAAATTTCACAATACCCTTCTTGGAGTCAGGTCTTTAAGGAACAGAGGAAGAAGGAAGTAAAAATATTTGCAAAACTGCATCAGGGACAAAACAAACATACTGACGTAGCACTTTCTGAGTATGGGAGTTTGTTTTGTTGTTGGTTTGCTGATCTTTTTAATTAAAAAAATCTCATCACACTTTTTTTTTACATTTTTCATTATTAAAACAAAATAATAAAGTAAAAGTGTAATTTGATTTGATACCTTGTTTTATGACTTTCTGTTCACTTTAAAACACATGCTTTCAACAGCTTTATCTCTCCCTTTTCTGTTTGTTCTTTGCTTTTTAAGTAATTCAGATTTTGTTAATAAGGTAAATAAATCTTCACTGTATAGTTATGGCTCTTTCTTCTTTCATTTATAACAGACACAATTGCTATATGGACTTAAATTTTTTGTCATATTCCAGAAGACAAGTTCAAGCCTATTTCAGAGTATTTGTTTTTACTTAAATTCTATGACATAGTAAAAGAATACTTCAGAGGATGATACTGTATAGTAGCGCTGAAAAGAACTAAGAGATACTTGTTTAAAATGTAGATGTACCAGTTTGTACCAAGGAAAACAATTTTAAATCACTATTTACTTTGCATGAGAAATAATATAAACATAAATGCTAATGTTATAGATAATATAGATTATATTCTTTTCTAACATGAGCACACCCACAGCCATTAAAAAGCTTAGGAATACTGAGCACTTGATATTCTTGAACATCTATATTAATTTTTCTCTGCAAGTGTCTCTAAGGAAATTTTTAGCTTAAATATGGGTGTTGAGAGAGGAAAGAAATCCCTCTTCTCCTTCAATATTATGAAGTCAGAGCACTTGGCTGGTGCAGCGTTTAGAAGCCTAGCTAATTTTTTTACTAAAGGCATATTAATTTTTTGGAGTTTGTAAGCTATTTGCCTAGCAACTTGTAAAATTCTCCAGTCAAGGTGTTTATGGGTTTTTCTTCAGGAATTTGCTTCCTTATTAAAACAAACAACAACCAAACCTCCTATTAAAGACTTATTGTAAGTCTCATCTTATAGGTGCTGCATATACAATGAGTGCACAAGGTCCTTCAATACCTTCCAATCTTTTCCTACTAAAATTTAATTTCTTTGTGTCTGGCATTAATTGTGCTGGTCACCGTTTCTGGTGAATATGCAGGCAGTTTTAAATATCTGCATTGCAGAACACCAAGAGAAGGGGCAGTTTGTGATTGACTCAAACTGAAGTTTGTTTAGCTATTAGTAAGATGCTGTTTGGATCCCTGCTACGTTGTTCAGTAAAAAGAACTGACTAGTGAACTAGTGAACTGTGAACTAGTGAACTAAAGAACTAGTGAACTGACAAAATTTGATGATAAAAATAGTTTCAGAACAACCAAAACTAAAACTGTTATGAGTTAGTCTTGTACTGACTGATTTGGCAATGAAATGTCAAATGAAATCCAGTGTCATAAGTGCAAAATAAGGCATGTGGGTGAAAAGAATCCTGTGAAGCGCTAGAAGATGAGGTTTCTTGTTTGTTTCGTTTGGATTTTTTTACTTGCTTAAGAAGATGATTTGATGTGTCACTCTCAGCTCATAATTTGGCAATGTTTAAAAAAAAAAAAAAAGAGGTCCCAGACTTAAAGTCAGGAATTATTAGCAAAGGAATTGAGAAATGAAGAGCAGAAGTGCAGTTCTGACTGTAGCAAAATCCAGGGTATTGCATGCAGTTCTTTCAAAATATATAAAATAGAGCTAGAAAGATATGGGAAAAGCCAGTAAAATGCTGAATTTATGGAAATTCTGATGTATGAATTAAAAGCTGTTTAACAGATGAGGGGAGAGGGAGACTAGTCATGAATAACTTGTAAAAATAAAGCATTTTTCCAAAACAGAAGCTTCAGGGAGAAGAGTGCAAGCATAGAAGTTTAGTGTTTCTTTTAGAAGTTTACAGGAGATTTTTTTTTTTTTCCCAACAATATGCAACAGTGTTTACTGCAGATCACTGGCACAAATATGTTGGTCATGATTACATGAATGGTAATCTTGAATGGAAATGGACAATCTTGAAAGAGAGTGAGTAGGCATTGTTATGTGTAAGATGCATTGATGGGGATATGACCTTAAATTCTCCAGAATATTTGTCTAATTAATCTTATTTGTCTGAAAGGAGTTTAATATGTACGCAGGAAAAGAAAGCTTGATGGGTGCATGTTGCCTATTTTTATGGGAACAGTAGGCATTTGTAGTGAATGATGGCATGAGACAGAAAAAGAGAAAATTTTCTCTAAGTTCTTTTTCCCAAAAGATGGTCAAACCTGAATCAGGTACCTTGTAAAAAGAATTTATGGCCAGATGATATACAGGTTACGTAAAGCAGAAAACTGCAGGAGAATCAGAGGGAAAACATATGTGCCACAATTATGTGAGGGAAGGGATATGAAGGGAATCAGAACATATTTTGGATTTTTGAGATCTCCAGGTACATTGCCATTGGTACTAGTGATAATAAAATTCAACCAAATAAGTTTTAAGACAGACAGTTCAATGCCTACAGGAATTCCTTAGTCTATTAATAACAAATAAATCTTATACCAATTGCAGAAGAACTTCTGTTCATGCACAGAAAAAAAAACGCTTTGTCCTGTAGATAGCTAACTTTCTCTCTGCTCTAATCATCTTCATATTGCACACATAGTACTGGATTCATTCTGTCAGAGCAAGTGAAATATTCCCCAATTACTGCATATGTCACCAGGGCCAAGAGCAATGGTATAACTTCTCTGATGGAGCTGAGAGAGCTTTGCAGAAACCTGCTTGGCCAGCAAGTGCTCTCTCTTTCTCTCTCTCTTTATGGCTTACTAAGCTCATTATGTAAAGAGGCAGAATGATCTTAAGCAAAGAAATTTAAGACTGAACACTACAAAAAAAATCCTATGATGATTCTATTGACATCTTGAAAGAAACATGAAATATGTACTACTGGACTAGATAAAAGATTGGTAAATGTGACCCAGTAACATCTGTCCGTCTCGCTGGTATTAAAAGGTGTTAAAATACCCCAAAATGTCTTCTTCATTTCTTGTTTCTGTGATCACAAGAAACCAATGAAATAATGCTCCTGAACCATTGTTCATACATCCTGAACTATTGCA
Source organism: Peucedramus taeniatus (assembly GCA_013400575.1). Taxonomy (NCBI): domain Eukaryota; kingdom Metazoa; phylum Chordata; class Aves; order Passeriformes; family Fringillidae; genus Peucedramus; species Peucedramus taeniatus. Next base: position 109,007 of record WBNO01013248.1, on the reverse strand, counting down.
AAATGCTTTTTTGTGGTCTGAATGAAGCCTCGGTGCCCATGTCACCAGACAGTTGTCCATTGTTGTGGTAAATGCCAAAGGATGTTAAGGCAGTTTGAGGGAAAACAAGACAGGCAGCAATAAAGCTCAGTATAAACTGGGCCTGCTTGATTTGCTAAGCCCAGCCTGCTCAAGAGAGATTCTGCAACTCCCTCTCTGCCCAGGGGAGTCAACATAGCAAGAGAAAGAATGGCTGTGTGGTGGTATAAGCACAGCCTGAGTGATAGTGAAAAGAACATGTTATTGTGGAGGATGTCCACATCTTTTTCTGTCATGATTTTGGTAGCTAAGCACTTGTTCAGCAATGAGGGACATTTTGGAGATAATGGATGAACTGATCATGCCTGCTCATACATGGAAAATCCAGTGGAAATTACCTGTGGGAGAAGAGCACAGGATATGAGAATGGTGGCCTGGAAAGTTTAGAGACAGATAAATAAAGGGAAAAGTTTTGACAAGGAAATGGCAAAGGAGAAAGTACAATGGGTTCCTACTTTGTGAGGGCCACAGAGTGTGAAATGGCAAGTGGGGACTACTGTGAGCCCAGATGCCCATGGTAGTTGGCATTACTGTTCCTCCTGTGACTGTGAATTTTTTACTGTGGACACATAACCAAGCCAGCTAAGATCGCTGTCATCTTGTTCTAGAATCTCATAAATTATGAGATGCAAAATTTCTAGAAAATATTTTCGTTTCATTCTCAATTACAATGTTGGGAGTGTATTTATTTTAACATTGCAATAGACATTGTCCATGTTTAAAATTAGCAAGGAAAGAATTCCCTTTTAGCAAATTTTCATATCTTCTTTTCCGGAGGATTGGATAGAATTCTGCCACCCTCCCCCTCAAAACCTATTAGCACATCCTAGGAAATTAATCTTATATAGTCTGCTCTCCCAATCATAATTTTCCATTTCTTTGATGTAATATTTTCCTCCTTTATTCCCATGGGTAGTGTCTGCAAGGAAGTAATGAATTTCTATAATTATTTTTTTATTTTTAGTGCCACATATATATATAATCAGATCTTAGCTATCTTAAGATGTCTTGCTTACTGTGGCACAGTTTTCTGATGGGTTACAGTTATGTAAATGAGAACACACAACTTGTTAAATCTGACTTGATTTTTTCCTCCCAGATCATTTTAGAATAGTAGAAGTAAGCTGCTCATTTTGCATCCACTAGATGCCTCATGGTAAGCTAACACCAGGACTTTTTAAATTTGAAATTCATCACTGTGTCAAGCAGAAAGATGCTTTTATTTAACACAGGAAAACAATTGGATGCCTGAGGCACCTGTGTTCTATTTTCTCATCTGTCATTAATTCACTATGTGTCTTAAACAGTTCACTTAGACCAAGCTGTTAATATTCATTCAGCTAAATATACCTGAATAAACAGCATGATTTTACAATTTTTTTAGTGTATCAAAAAAATTACACTTCACCATTAGGTGCTTTCATGTGAATTTGAATTCTTAACTATTCATAAATTTGAAAAGTTTTGAATGACAATGATTTTTCCCTTGATTTCAAATATGTTTCATGGATATAAAATATCCACATTTATAGCCTGCTTTAAGAAATGCTTGGCTTTCTAAGGGGATAGAATACCTTCAGATTAAAATATTATCTAGAAATAAAATACAGTAATACTCAAGGAGAGGGAAAAAATTTGAGAGTTTAGGAAGATGTTGGGAATTAGTAGGAACTAGCCATGAAGTTCTCTTCCTCCCTGTTCCATTTACCTCCTTCCTACAAAACCGGGAACACATTACCTCCATCCCACAAAACCAGGAACTCATATCCTCTTTCCTAATCCCTGTGATTCTCATTAGTGATCAAGCTCACTGATGATTTTCTGCTCAACAATGTTGAATGCTGCATCAGAGCACCATGATCTGGATCAATTTCAGCCAATTCAGTTATTTGCATTTGGCCAATCCTCTAAGCTTACAAATCAGCACAAGTTAGATTTTTTAATGAAGTCTAAAAATTTCTAAAACATGTTTTTGGACTGGAGACTAGGCTTTGGACTGGGCTGAGACATTGGGTAATACATTCAGATTCTGCTTGCAACCTTATAGTCTGCATGCGTTTGAAAATATTTTCTAAGCTCAGCTATATTTTAAATGAGGATAGTAAAAGTCAAGAATATCTTTAAAGCTTGGATTCATTCTGCTGATGTTGCAAAAATATGAAATAAAAACACCAAACTTGAATTACACTTGTGTCAAGAGAAGCCAGTTACTAAGTGCTGATCATACAACCTGTGCTCTGGCTACCACAAACAGATGGGATTAAAAAGCCTCTGTATAAACCCCAAGGAGCAGATGGATGTGAGTACTCAGATCCTGTTTTCCCTGACCCATCAGCAATTTCTCATCTCCTACCATGAAATTAAACTGACACAACCTTTTGGGTCTGACCCACTCGTCTGCAAGTCACTAGTTGTATGCTGTGTCTTGAAAATTTTTTCTGGCATAGCAACAAGTGTTGCAAAGAAAAAGTGTTTCCACAGGCAAGAATGTTTAAAGCACATTTCTCTTTATTATATAAGCCTTTTTATATTGTTATATCTCCAGATGGCAAGTTAAAATAGTCTACAAAAACCTAAAACTGTAAAAAATATTTGTCACTCTTATTTAATTTTTGCATTTATTCTAGTTTTTGTTTTGTTTTTTTTTTTACTACTTTTAACCAGTTTATCAAGCCTCCTAGTTCACAGAATTTATTTACAAGATTAGATTGTCCAAGACAATACAGATATGGCAGATATAGCTCCAGTGAAATGACTGTGAGAATCTGTTCCACAAAATAATTTATATGTAATAAATAATATATTTTCTTCTTAATCAAACCTTGTCCAAAATCCTAACTAGGGAATTTCCATTTTATTTTGTATCTATTTCTATTGTATCTGCCACTGCAAGTTTTATTTCTGTTATAATGAGGAGAGAAAATTTAATCTTATTCTTCCTGTGGACTTTAGAATAGGTGTCTCAAAACCACAAGCTGCTTCTTGTCCACTGCCCATAATATTATTTCATCAGGAATCCCTTCAAGAATAATTCTTGTCCTTTTTTTCCAAGAACATGTCTTTTAAGTAATCAGATCCAAGTATATCTCTTGATTTTTTAAAAAAATCAATATTTTTCTACATTTTGGTATCTCTTTACCCAAAACATCTTTAGTCTGAATTTGTCAATCCTTCTGGGCCCATAGTGTTTGAAATATTTTCAAATCCTTCTTAATGTAATGGTATTGTCTACATTTTCATTCATTGTTTCCTGTTTCCAAAAAACAAATCTTCAAATATTCCAGGGACTGTAAAGCTTACTTCATATATTCCAGCTTAATAATTTATTTGGAAACCAGAATTGATCAATTACCACCCAGCAATTTTAACAAAGATCAATAAATTAGCATGTTCAGCCTTTGAATACTTAATTATGTGTAGGCATCTTTGTGGTTTTTGTTAATTTCAGTGTAGACTGAGATAGCACTTCATGTACTTGTTACACAAATCATTTCTCTTTGAATTGGAGAATGAGTCTATTAGTCTGCCTCATTATGCAATCTGAGGAGCATGGAAAAGAACCTTCTGAAAAAAACAAACAAAGACTCATGATTATACACTTATGATACATCCCAGTTATGTTATGTCAGATAAAAGGGATTTATGTCCTGAGGTTTGACACATGCAAACTGGAGAAGTCTTACAGCCAAGCACACGCCATCCACATTCTGGATTTCATTATTTCCATAATGCCTTTCCAACATCAGACATGTACAGCCAAGGTAAGCCTCATTGGCTCTTCATACTTTTGAAATGATCCTTCAAGACCTGTTTTTTTCAAGTACATTCTGTCATTCATAATAAAGGCAGACTTCCTGTGACCTTTCTTTTTTTCCCTACTTCTGATTTATAAGCAAGATGACTGCTTCTGATTTATCCTTGGCTGATCTTTAGTTTTACCTGTACTCAGCTGGCAACTTACAAGTTAGCCAGTGAAGCACTCAAGAGATGTGTGACCCAAGCATCAACATAGAATAGAGTTATCCATTTCTGCCTCTTGGTGGGTAAAATTAAAACGAGAACTCTTTTCCTTCTAAGAAACTTACACAAAGATTTGAGAGAACTTTTTGTCCGTAGCTGCACTCCACCTAAAGTTAGTCATTAATCTTTGAGGAATAGCACAAGGTATTTTATAGTAGAATGCTGACAGTATTTATCAGTTAATTCTAAATGTTTAGACAATTCTACATTGACTTGCTGTATTTCTGTGATACACTGCTGAAACTGAGGCAATTTCAGTCAAAATATTGTGTAAAGAAAATGTGTTGTCTTCTAACTTTGTAAGTTAAAGCCAAGGGCTCTATGGAAAACCAATGAAAAACTCACAGCATCACTGTTTAATGACCTATTGTCCTTCTGTATCTCTAGTGTGTTCATATTTTGAGTGAATGTGAAATAAAAGCAGTGTTTCTCAATTCTGCTATCCCTAGTTGGTTGAGACCATCAGGTTTATTTCCTAATTGATAATAAACTTGAATGACATCTTCTGTCTGATACAGGATGGAGTCAGATAAGGACCAGATTGAAGTCTGTAGCTAAGCAGCAACAAAGGAATGTGATGTTTCTCCAAAAATTTTCAGAAAATTTATATCCATTATTTCTGACTTAAACTTCCTTAACCAGGAAGTTTCACATATTTATATGAGGATACTGGTAAAAAGCAAAAAAACCAAAAAAATCCCCCCAAAAAATCAAAATAATTTTGCATGTGTTAATAAGGCTCTGGAATAATCTCACATGAGTTTGTGAAAGGCATGTGTGGGAGGCCTAGGAAGTGCCAGATTCTTGCTGTCCACTCTATGGTTTTATTTACCTCACAATTAGTGTTTTCACTTTAGACTTGGCTTGTTATTCTTCTGCACTGATTATGTACTGTATAAAGTGCAGGAGGAAATGATCTTTGATAGATGATTGCAATCAGGATGATAATATATAATTTTGATTAACCAAGAGAGTTTGATTAATTTTGATGATAGAATTAGAATAATCCTATGCTCGAAGAAGGAGCTGCTTGCTGTCATTTAAAAAGAGTAATAACATAGGTTTATTGTTTATTTACAATTCATCCAAATACTGAGCTGCAGCTTTCTTAAATTTTTTCAGGGAAAGGTAAACAAGACAGTGCTGTAAAGTGAATTCAATATCAGTGATGTATTTACAAGAATATATGTTGCATGCATTGTCTATTTTTCTGAGCTCTCTGGAATAATCCTCATTTATTTATGTGTTTCATTTCTGAAAAGATTATTCTTTCTACATTTTTGCCTGTGCTACCTATGGTGCCAGTCACACTAAGTGCAACACTGTGTGTTGTCCTCTTTATGGCCTCTTTATACTGTATGCATACATGAGAGTCAGTTTTGAACTGGAAGTCAGTTCTCTGTATTCATTTTTGTAGATTTTTCTTGGAATTGTTGGGGGCAATGTTGCGTATTTATTTCAAAATTCTTTTTTTGGCATGATTCCATAATATGATCTTTCTACACCTTTGATAAGTAAGACAGCTACATGTAGTATGAAAGACCAGGAGAAACAGTATTGGACAATGCATATTGCATTATGATAACAAAAAAATTAAGGAAAGGACCCCAAAAAGCTATGATGAGCTGCTGGCGATCATTAAAATCAAAAACATGACCTTTGCATTCTGATTAGTTTGAGAGCAACTAGTAGGATAAGTGGTTATTCAAATAAAACAGGAGAGACCCCAAACTTTGGAGCTGACACAGATTGTGGTAGAGTAAAGGGCTAAAATTTTAATTGCAGCATGTGTTAAACTCACATTACGGATTGCATTTGTTTCTCCTGTATTCGCCTGAATTAGTTCTGTGACAATAATTAACTTTATTTAAAAGATCAATATTCTAGTGCCAAGCAGAATTACATGCACTGTGACAGAAAGACACTTATAATGCATTTCATTCTGTTTTATTGATTTAGTTGCTGTTTTCTACTGTAAATTTAAGCAGAACTGCCAGGGTTACAGAGACTAGGAGAAGTGATAAAGATACCTTTCAATCACTTTCTGTGCATGCCTGGATGGATTCAGGACACAGAACATGTGTTCTAAACCAGATAGACACAAAGTCTATTATAAAAACACAACCTAATACTCCCTTCTGGCCTCAGTGTTTGGTCTGGCATATAGGCATTCTCATCTCTATTACACAGAGCTGGGAAAAGTACACTGAAAATCTGTTATGGTAATATCAGCATTTGCAATTGCAGCTTATTGGAACACTGCTAAATTGTGTGCTTTAAGGTTAGCATACGGTGATAAATAGAAGCATGTTTTCACTGCTATTCGTCCATACACAGCCGAAGAGGACTGAAGGTTAAATACAAGTTGAACCACAGACACAAGATATGAAATGCATTGCAAGTTTTATTACTGCTGTAATAACAGCGAGGAACATTCCAGTTAGAATGGATAAGAAACACTTCAAACAGCTCTGAAGATGCTCCTAAGGATAAATTTTAAATTAATTTGCTCATAACTTTTGGCTGCAACACATACATGTAAATACAGTAGCTTGCAGCAAAAAAATGAATCTCTGTTACAAAAATTTAAGACCTAAGTAGTAAATTGTTATTATGAATCCTTAAGTATTGTTTTGAATGCCTCTTTGTGGCTCATTCTGAGGCTTGCTTACATTCCTGCCTGCCCTTGGGGGCATGATATGAGGATGGCTGCAACCAACATTCCCCTTGGAAATGAGAAGCTTTGGATTGCAAGATCTCAGTCAATTCATTCACTCCTTAGAGTTCTGTGAACTCTCAGAGGTGCTTTTCAGTATAAGCAAATAACACAGAATTCTAGACTGATGAATACAGCACACAGATAAACAAGAGAACAATTTTCTAATTTAGATGCTAGAAAATGCATCACTTTTTTGTACTGGTTTAAAAAAAAAAAAAGTTCTACTGTTCATTTTTATGGTTTGTAAAAATTAAAGGATATTTGGATCAGACAACATTAATTTAAAATGCTAAAATCATGAGCTTAGAGACTGTGCCAGCCAGACCAATTTAAATCCATCTTAAAAGCAAGCTAGAATAGTTTAAATGCTTCACAACCCAGTATAGTCATACATAATTTGAAACTGAAAAATCTCTCTCTTTGCTCCTTTTGAATCAAGTCAGTAAAGTTTGTGAGGGAATTAAAAGTGAACTTTAAGACAAATATCACTCAGTAGTAACCACATAATGAACTTAAAAAAATTTGACCTGTAATAGAAGGAATTTTGAAGGGGGGGGGGGGGGGGGGGGAAAAAAAAAAAAAAAAAAAAACCCAAAAACCAAAAAACAACAACAACAAATAGCAAACACACAAACAACAATCCAAAAAGAATCCACAAACAAAAAAACCCAAAAGAACAAGGAGCACCCATATTGTTACAGCTTAAAATAGAAGTATAATTTTGTAATGTTTTAACTCTCATTACCAAATTGCTGGTTCATATAAACTACAAACCACCATGCTGCACTTTCCGCACATTTTGTTATAGCAGGAACTGAAGGCTGCTTTGGCAAGAAAATTTTCTACTGTTTGAAGACGTTTCTAGCTTTGAGTTTCTTTTTTCTGAACTCTGTCGGTGTATCATGTCTCTGAGTAGGCAAAAAACTTTAAGAGAAGGGATGGTTTGAAGGTTTTTTAATAAAACACATATAATCAGATTTACATTGTGAATTGTCAAGGCAAGAATATGTTCATTTATTCTCTCTTGCCTGTTCAACAAAGTTCTAAACTTCCATTTTTCTGTTGTGAATTTGAATATTTTAAAGGAAAGAAAATAATTTTTATATGATATGGCACAAAAAAGGTTTAAGCTCCCTTTGCTAATGCAATGAGCTGCCTTGAAATGCACAGAAGTCAATGCAAACATTGACAGAAGCCTCCTAAACTTATGGACTACCCACAGAGCATGGAAAGCTTTTTTCTTAAGAATGCCCAATTGAGTTATAAAGGAATACTTTATGTTCTCATGGACTATTACATCTTTTTTGAAGCAGTATTATTTTGAATCAGTAAGTTTTGAATGCATGAAAGTATAGTAAGCTGAAGTTTATACTGAAAAAAGCATTTATTATTCAAATATGTCTCGTCTTCATCATTCATTCACTAAACAGTATTAACCTTGCTCTTAAAATTGTGGACTATGCTTACACAATTTATTCAGGCAAATAGACCTTTCGGGTTCTGGATGCAGTGTTAGACATAATTTATCCAGGCAGGCATTCTTACTTGACTCTTGCCATTTAATATAGTGCTGGTGAACTTTTCTTCCTCTTGCTCTATTTTTTATCACAGTTTCTGAAATGAATATAATGTTGCACTATTGTCAGGAAGAGACCACAACTGCAAATTGTGTTTTGGGTCTAAACATTGCAGAAGAAATAATTGCAGTGGAAATAATTTCAATACAGGTTTACTTTTTTTGAGAAAACTTCTGTGTTTTTAAATCTGTTACTCTTGGAAAACAACGAGCTACTCCTGGCTTCCAGATCCTGCAGCACTGAGAAATCAGAATCAACTGGTTCCCACCTATTATTGAAGTCCCAATCAGCAGTAAAACCTTCTTTGTACAATTGCATAATTTTGTCACCATGAATTTTTGCTGCTTTGGCTCAATTCTGAGCTAAAAATGAGCTTTAATGACCAAAATTTTCTTCCTCATTTATAGACAAGGTACCTGCAATCCTCTGAAATAGCTTCTTGTAGCTTAAAGGTATTTTAGTAGTGGCTAAAATATTATGACATGGGACAGCCAAGAAAGCTTAGGCTCTAAAAAGATTTTTTTGAGAAAGCACAGATGAAATAAGTGTTACCATTTCTTACATGTACTGAACCAAGGAAAAGAGTTTTTGTTAGAACCTTGCTCAGAATGACACTTTATGCTGTAAGCTAAAATCTGTGCCAGAACTGGGATGTGCAACCAGTACTCTCAAGGTCTCCTTTTGACATTTAAACCTCAAGGATAACCTTTGTTTTATTCTGTGCTATGCTAGAAGGATTTTATTTACTGGAAGCAAAGCCTTAGTCTCCTGTTAAGGATCAGGGCAGCTAGTGTGGTTTCACATTACAGAAGAGTAGGATTTTTTCATCTGTGCAAAAAGGCACACATGTTTTCCTTTGAATCCCAGAAATGCAGTGCAGACTCCTCATGGTATTACACTTCACTATAGCAGGGGTGAACTAGAAAGAAATCAGGAGCATGATTTGTGGTGTTGCCTTGGTTACCAGTTGACCACAGCCAGAAATGAAGCATCAAACTGTCCCTTGCTCATTGCCTTCCCACCTCTCTGCCCTGCTTCACCCCAGCAGGATGGGGGAAAGCAAATGTGAGAAAAAAATTGTGGTTCAAGATAAAGATGTTTTAATAAATAAAGAAACAAAACTCAAGGCATTATTCACCATCTTCCACAAGTAGGTCAGCCACCCTCAATGAAATGGTTACTTTAAAAAGATTAGCCCCTATTTTTCTGCTCTGAAGATGAAAAACAGAGATTATCACCAACAAGCTCTGCCACCTTCCATGTTTCTTGGGGATTTTAATATTTTTATTATTATCCTCTGCCCCTCTAATCCTTCTCCAAAGGACTTATATTAATAAAATAAAATCTGACCTTATAAATTTCTTATTCAGTTTTACAGATCATGAGGTTTGAGCTATTCAGATAATGTCAGCAGCTGTTCTTAATATCAATTTTACCTAGTGTGAACTGACCCTGAATTGAATGTTTGTCACTAAGAAATAGAATGCTCTAATGAGTTTACTATTAATTGTTAAAATATTTCTTTTTGGAATTTGTTTTCATACACATGCTTGAGAATACTTTGCAACACAGTAACTCAGAATGCACAGGAGGGGTCAATTTTTGTTCTATTAGCCACTGTCATGCAAAATACTGTATTTCAGGTCCTTTTTAAGTGCAGGGAGAGTTGTAACTGAAGGAGATTTTAACTTTTGCCATCTAGGACTACTTCACCTTGTTAGTTTAGCCACTTGACACAAGAAGCCTGAACATATTTACAGAGATCATAAAATTTAAATAACTTGGGGATTTAAATTCTTGGGGATGTTTAGTGTTCTAGATTACTGACATCTAACTTAGCCTGAGAAGTCACCTCTTCATTTTTCATTTTCTAAAAGACAGTAAAAAAACCCATATACCTGAATGTCTTGACAGATGTCCACCTCAGGCATGTAAGTTTTTATGTTCTAAAGTTTTTATGTTCTAATGCAATTGGTTTTAATTAATTTCCTAAAACACTTGGGCACATTAGAATTTTCTTGGCCTAAAATTCATAAGTATGACAATTTCACTTTCAAAATGTTAGTTATTAACTTTAACTCATAAAAATGTAGCTGTCTGTATACACTGGATTTTAAGATACAAAACTTATTTTATGCTTACTGCCCAAAAGCTCAGCCTATTGTTTTCATAGCTCTGCCTTACAGCTGTCTGTAGCTCTCCTTTGTGTCTCTCAAAATTATGATGCAAGAGTCTCTTGCCAGGAAGCAGCAGAAGTGGCTGCTCTGAGCAGAAAATTGAGGTGGGAGCCAAGGAGGATAGACAGGGCCAGTGCCCTCCCAGGTGAGGAGGGCAACCCCAGTGTACCTGACAAGAAGGGCAGGGCATATCTGTAGATCAGCCAACACCCCAGTGCTCAGTGAACAAATCTGCACTGATAGAGCAGATCTGAGCTCTGGCTCAAAGCTGAGCACAAACACAGCTGCCACTGGTAAGGATGAGCCTTCAGAAGGGTCAAGGCAAAGGGCTGGGTTTAATGCAGCTGCCCAACAGGACATGGGAGAACATAGACAAGGTTTCTGATACTTCCTTTGATGGAAGCATCTTCCAAGGTCTCCCAGCTGCACCACATCAGACTAAGGCTCAGAGGGAGAGGTGGTTACAGGCTCTCTGATGCAGGTAGAACCCTTACAGCTGTGAGGTACAGTGAGTCTTATTTAGACAGTGTAGAAGTGGTGAAGGCTTCTCATCTGTTTAGGCAAATTTCAGGCTCACTACAAAGGGAATAGATTTGGGTGGCAGAAGATGGATGAGTGAAACTTTCAGGTAAGGTAATGTAGCTCACAGGATGTAGCAGTAAGAGGTTCTTTGCTTCTTGCACTCTCTTCAGCTGTTCTACTACATTGCTTTGTCTGGGTTATTTACTTTAAGCCTGGATTTAAATATGCAACCGTGAACAATTGAAGATTTTGTGCATTGAAAATGAGAAGCACCTGGTTATGCTGCATCATTTAACAAAGCCATTTCTACTCAAAGAACTTACTTTCAGTTGTAAACACATGAAGAATTCATGAAGGAAGTGTTACCAAAAAAAATTCTTCATGAAGATGTTATTCTGACAAGACTCTGCATGCAATACCCAGTCCTTGCTTGCTTACGTATAAAGTCTAACTTCAAAAGGCCTAAGTTCAGTAGATTTGGAAGTTGTTTGCTTTTTGTTTATAATAATCAAAGAACTGCTTTCTAAACAAAACCTTGCAGTATCAAATAAAATGTGAAATGCATTTGGTCTAATATTACATCTTTAACCCCCCTTTTTTTTTTTCAATTCACTGGAATGCAGTAACATTACTGCATCTTCAGATGCACAGTGAGTTCAAAACTCTTGCCTGGACCACAGGTGGCAGTGCATGTTTAAATATGAACCTATCTAAGCATCTTGTGTCTGTATAGAAAGAAACTTGATTTTTGCTTGTTCTGGTTCATCTAAGAAAGATCAAATATTGTATTTCTTAGACTGTGTGAAGACAAACCTGAGTTGAAAAGGTTGGAATATGTGTAGTATAGTAACATTGCAGCACATGAGAATGTCCTAAAGAAACTGTTTTTACAATAAGTGACACTGTAGAAAAGGAAAAGGTTCTGTATGTTGTCTATTCTGAGTTCTGATTGGCTTTTTCAGGCAGATGAATTACTTTATTAAAGCTAGACATGGATGGATCTATTCATGGCCACATTCCATGTGCCTGTAAGAGCATTTTTTTCATCTGCTTTGGATTTGTTTACTTTTTCCTAGAAGTAGATAGTGATGGCTAACAGCTTTTAATATAACTACCAGAGGCTGACTCAAGCTTTCAAGATTCTATTATTCTAAATTAAAATATGCTAGAAAAACTTAGGGAGCTATCTGTGACAAATAACAAAACATTGTTTTTATCATCTGTAATACTTAAACAATACATCTGCACTAATTAAATGCTTCCATCATTGTAGTGTGTTTTACAACAGGTAGTCTTATAAATTCTGAGATATAAAGTGGTTAAAATGTTCACAATGAAATCACAAAATGGAAAAAAGTACTAAGAGAAAAGCTTTTAGGCTTTATTTTTACATTTGAGATTCATCCTTCATTAGCAAAACAGCACCTAAGCATTCAAGAGGAGTGATGCAAGGCTTTCTTTTACCTGTTGATCTTCCTAAATGGCCAGAGAGCAGTATGGAGAGGAGAGTGTTTGAAAAATGATGTAGATATTGCACCATTATCCCATATTATTTCAGATATCATTTACTATTTCTTTTTATAGTTTCAAAAAAAAGGGGGGGAGGGGGAAAGTTATATTTGTATATATGAAAAGAGCTGTAGTAGAATTTCTTGTCTCTAGAATGAAAGGATCTTAAATTCAATTTCTGCAAAATACTTAAATGTCATTTTATTGCAAAAGGTTTTGTCTTTTCTTATGTAAAGACAAGCTGGGTTTTTTTCTAGTGTAAAGAGAGTATCTGACTCATAGATCTGCTTATAAAATGCCATCATGACACTATTTTCTGACTCCAGTGACTAGTTTACTAGAAAACTGAATTTTAAAAAAGTTTATAGTAAAGAGGTTTTTTACATTTGTTATAGAATTTGGAAAGATTTTTTTCCCCCTGGACATTTATACAAAAAAGTCTACTTCTCTTCTGTCCTTATTTTGGAAGGTTAAAAATAAAATGAATGATGTTTTAAAGGAGTAGCTCTCCAAAGACCATATTTAGGAGTCTTTTGTTAGTATTCTCTTGATTATTTCCTTTAAATAGGTTATATGTTGGTATAAATTAATATATATCTATCTATGTGTGTATATATATTTTTTATATATTTAATATATATATATATATGTTGAAAACAATATTACATTAAAACTCCTATCAGTTCTCTGTGCAACATGTTTATCAACTTATCTCCTTTGGAGAAAATCTCTTACTAGAAAATGCACAGTATGTCCTAGGACTACATTTACCTTCTCCACAAAGCTTGACATTCAGCCACTGATTAACTGGTATCCTCAGGTTTTTTCTGGCTCTTCCACTTCCAATTCATCATCTCAGAAAAATACTTTAGCAGCAGTGTCTTCAAGAGCTGAACGTTGAATGCAATATCACTAAATTTTTAACCTTTGTCCCTGTAGTATCAACTCACTTCAAAGTTAACTAATTTTTTTTTTTTTTATGGGTTTGTTTTGGTTTTTTCAGTAACAGTGCTGCTCCTGTTTTTAATCCTAACATATTTCATTAGTACTCCTGGCCTTTATGCAAACACCATTAATGGAAATGTGATTAAAAAAAAAATATCTCCAGATAGAAAGTAAAGATCTTGTGTGGATGGGGCGTTGTGATGTTGTAGATGCTTAGACACACCAAGGAGAAGAGTTGAATGGTGTATAGCCACATCGATATGTTGTACATAAAGTCTCCACAAATTCTGATGTGTATACTTCAGTGTGTCATTAAGAACAGTTGATTTTTTTTTTTTTTTGGCACTGGGAAAGGTTAAAAAAGTTTGAAATAATCAGTCCTAATGTTCCATCTGCAAATAGCTGTGTGCAAGTTTAAGTGGTTTTGACCTCTACTTACTGCCTTCCTAATTTTCTCAACAGAATGCATATTCTGGCAAGGTAATATATAGAACTCTTCCATATGTGTGATAGAGATTTTATTACAGCATAAAGTCACTCTTGCAGTATAAGATCATCTCTTTTGAACACTATGCGCCTGTGAAATTATTTTCCTTTTACTCCAAAGTTTTTCTATGAACTAAGGAAATATTCCATATCTCCACAAATTGCAGGGCTTTCACATATTTATTCATGTTACATTCTATATCATTAAGCTATCATTAAAAATGTAAGTTTAGTTTTTTAATGTAAAGGGTGCAATAGGTGTAAATCATTTGAATTGAGAAAAGAAGGGAATAGTCTGGCAATTAATAAATGTATCTGTAGAGTCTAATGTTAGTGAGTGTAGTTTACAATATTGAGATTTTGGAACTTCATTAATGCTGTTCCCCACTTCAGATGGAGGAGAAAAGAATCAATAGTCTTGGGTAGTATGAAGGGCTCAGATACTTGCATATATCTAAGAAACCTGCTTTAGGGGGTTCAGTCACTTTCAGATTTTATTTGTATTGTCACATCATCAAAACAAAAAAAATAAAAACTTTCCATTAACTTGAACTTATGGCCTGGAGTTGTTTTTATTATTATTACATTTCTCTTGATTATTGCAAGTACAGGACTGAGAAGCCACTACAGCCCAACAATTAGTAGTACACCTTGAAGAAAGGTTTGATAAAAAATTTCATAATAAAGGTCCAGTAGAAGAAAATTTTACAGTTGAAAATTATCTGCTAATACAGGATATTGTTTAGTTACTTTTATTTAAAAAAATAAATTCAAACCTAATCAATGTAGAGACAGAATTTCGATTGGTTTAGATTTACTTCTGCATTTTGAAATTGTTGGATGTTCCCTCAGTAACAGTACTTTATTGTATTTCATGACTAATATTTCAGATTCCTAATTCTGAGAATGTGAGAAATTCCCAATCATTGAATTATCTTCCTTTGGAAAACTAAAATAATTTTTTTCTTTCATTCCTCGTTCGACTAAATTATGTAAATGCAACACACTAGAATGGTGCACAACAAACCTCTGTGTTCATAGATGTTAGAAAAGATCCTTGTGTCACCTACAAATCCACTTACATGAATACCTAAAACTATCATAATCCCCCAGCCTGTACAGATGCCTGAAGCTTTAGCCTGTTGGAGTCAGAAACTGTCCATTCTTCTGCTTTATTAGCCTGAGAGGGCTCTCAGGGCTGTGTAAAGGTGGTTTGAGCCCTGCTGATTACACCCCTGTGGGATTCAGCAGAGCACAAAGCTTGCTCTGTAATCGCTGTGCTGCAGCCAGAGGAGCTGGTCCTGGTGATTGCACAGGTGCTGCTCTCTGACTGGGGCCAGGCTCCCTGCACCTCTCCAAAGGTTTGGCTGCTGCAGGGAGGAGCACACAAACACTGCTGGCAGGTGGAGTAAACAGGTAAAGGCTTGGAATTGATGTCTTAGATGAAAAGCACCACAGAAATGTGTAAAAACTGAGTTTGTAACTGTTCTATTAATAATGAACTAAGAGTATCAGATATGCTTTTTTGTTCTAGAAATAATTTCTTAATGAAGACTCTTTGATTTAGTTAAGTGCCTTACACATGGTTAAAGGCCTAAATCATTACAATGCAAGACTTCTCTCTCTACACTCATAAAGGTAGTGTGGACACTGTGTAGAAGCTCTGATGTTTCACTGATCAGAAAAAAAAAATGTTAGGCTATTTCGTACACAATTTTTGCTCTGTGTGCATGAGTGTTTTGCCTTGACATCCTAGTTGTAAGCAACATCATTAATGTCCCATTTCTGAAGCACGAACTGGCCAACAAAAAAATAGTAGGTATTGAATGAGAAATACAGTTTATTGTTATTTTTGTAACCTCTTCTAAAGAGGAAATTGGTGGCTGAGCTCAAACATCTTCTACACTTCTAAAAACAAAAAAAAATACAAAGCAAAGACCAATGTCAAATAAAATACTTCTGGGGTCAATGAATAGGAACTCTCCCCCTGCATGTTTTATAGTTCCTTTCATGATTCAATGCAAGAGGGAAAAAGATCAGCACAGGGGAAAATGGAAGGCTTAAAAATACAGCATTTTTCTGGTCCTGCTTGGTATACCTTGTTAACTTTTTGTCCTGTTTATGCTTCTCTTGATAGAAGGCACAGTTTCTCTGTGGAATACTATTTTATTTAAAATGTACTGCACTTTAAGTTATTGTTTCCTCTGCTCAAATTTGTTACCTCTCACCCTCTCTGCCCTTCAAGTGAGAAGCAGTAATTCATTGGACATAACTATGATACACTATTGTCTATGCAAAGTAACTTCCCCTACCGGTAAAATTGCCTTTCATAGAGGTGTTTTGAGGGCAACTTTTCTTTTGGGTGACAGAAGAAGAAGAATACTCAACCAGCTAGAAAAACATTCTGTAGTTTAACATGCAATTTTAATATAGTAACAGCTTGCAGAAGGAGTGTTGTTTTCCAAAATGAGCTAGTTTTATCACTTTTTAGGATCTGACTGTATTTTCCTACCTCATGAGATTCAGATGTGGTACCCCACCATATTGTCTATTATTTGTAATTCTTGTTCTGAATCTCAAATACAGAGCATGGAGAATTCCGTGGCTTTTAAGTCATGCCACTTTTAAAAATACTAACTCCAACAGCAGAGCTCTTCTTTAGCTCTTCATTCCAGGACTGGAAGTTGATACAGAGTAAAAGGTGGATGGAGGAGAAATGATCACAGCTCTCCTCTGCATCACTGACACAGGAACTGCAGAACAGCTAACGGGGCAGTGGAAGTGATGGCACATTCTGTAACGGCAGGCTCATGAAGCTGCTCAACTTCAAATTACAAAAAGTAAGTCTGATCTCCCCAAAACTACTTTTCATCATTTTTTACCATCAAGCGTTCAGAAAACAACAAGTGTCAGTCTGTATTTAGAATGCTAGCAATGTCCAGAGTCAGTGAAAGGTTTGACAGTGAGATGTGGGCTACTGTAGCAGGGACACGAGTGAATGACTGAGAATGAGGAATGCAACCAGCTGTCAGCATCCTGCCAACATGCAGCACACAAATACTGCTGTCTACCGGGGAATTCGTAAGCTGATGTCTCAGGCAGTGAATACAAGGCAGTGATTTCACCATACTGCTGAAACGAGAAGAAAAAGCTTTTCCTTTCCCAAATGTTCACGTAGCCCCATTGCCTCTGGACAGAAACTAACAGGGACTGCGGTGTCTGAAGTTCCTACCTCTCTTCCAGGGAAGCACAAATTCTGCTCCTCCCTGCTGTGAGTGTCACTTAACAGTGAAAACTTTTCAGAGCACTTTCTATGTTTTCCCTGCCTTTAAATGATAATCGATGTCAATTGCCTGCTCATTACAAAGCTTTTTCATGGATCATCAGAAATGCAGTACTTGAGGGGATGGCCTTTCTTATTCCACTGAAAACCAATTGTACCTGCTATTTACTTTGAGGTACAGAAATGTAGTCTACAAACTAGCAGACCAAAACAATGACTACATCAGACTCTAATTATTTCTGTTGGGAAATCTTACTTTCTCTATGGGCATAAAATTCTCTAATGATCTTTAGCAAGAAAGACTGTCACTGCTAAATTCTATCTAAAGGAACGTAATGTTTAAATCTGTAGGGTTTTTTTGCTTTACATCACAAATCTCAAATAAAAGAAGATCATTGCCTTCTCTTTGAAACTCATGCCATCCCCAAAAATAATTACATAATGAAAATTGAATACCTTTACTAAGAGCAATTTTCTCTTAATACATTTTGCATAGTTTGGTGGGTTTATTGTTTGTGAGGGGTGAACTTCTTGATCATTTGTAATTTTGTTGTTTTTCTAGGAGATTTATAATTTGTTTATGTATTAATTGTCTCGATGAAAATTTAGGTCAATTCCTTAAACTGTGCCTTTGAGCAGCTAAGAAGTTCAGATGAAATCAGGAAAAGAAACAAAGGTGCCTTTATGAACAGTCTATGTGGTTGTCCCCATATTGTAAATCAAAGCAGTTCTATGATTTACTCCAGCTTACACAGTATGAACCAATTCGGTGGAGTTGTCTAGCAGTGAAGTGCTCAGTCATGGTTACAAAATACCTGCTCCAGCCTTAAGTATTTTTGGGAGATTCAGATGCTGATAGTTTGAGATTGTCCTGCTGGTTCATTGATATATGAGGAACTGAAGCTCACTGTGAGAAATTCCCAAGCTGGGGGACCTAAAGCTGTTAGGTGTTTTGTGTTTTGTTTTGTTTTTCTGGTGTAAGAGCAAATCTGTGTCTCAGATACAGTACATATTCATTTATCACAGCAGAGGTCTGAGGTTTAGGAAGCCTGGGCTCTGAGAAAGAAAATATTCCTGTTCTATGAAACAAGCACGTTGTCATGCATTATTACTGAAGTATGCTTTAGTTCAACACAAACACCTTAACCCAGGCCACTCACTCAAATTTTTCAATGGATAGAGCTCTTGTTTTCTGACTGTGGTCCTCTTTTTGGAAAAATTCCCCCTTGTTTCTGAGATTTTGAAGCAGAAAGTAGCTGTGCCAATAACTGGAGCAGAATAAAATTAAAACAAGTAAAAATCCATATATTTTCCTTATTTCTTCTCTCGCCTCCCTTTTTTTTTTAATTTTCTCTCTCTTGAGGCAGGAAGAAAGTGAAATTGAATATTAAACAAAGGACATAGTTAGTCTTTACTGCCAAAGTGATCAAAATTCAGCCTTTCCTTTAAATATGGAACATTGCAAATGCTTGTCTTTTTTGTTCATTTCACAGTGTAAATTCATCATTCTGATTACTTACCACATGTTCTTCTACTAGGCCAGAGCTATGTATTTCTTTTTTAAGAAATATATGTAAATACAGGCATGTCAATTGAAAAATATCAGCAGTGGGGTTTTATGTTAGTTTTATTTTTAGTTTTTCTTTGGTTTCATTTTTAGTGGAATGGTGTTGGTGGTTTTAGAGATTTTTGTTGTTCTTTTTTTGTTCAGGGTTCTTTAAAGAAACAGTCTTAAAACTTGGATGAGAAATAAAATTTGATTTTAATAATAAGTACTACCGCATACGGTTGTACTTCTATGCGGAGTATAGAGTGTATGATAAAACTTTACTGAAAGCAGTTTTAATAGAAGTTTAATGACAAGACTCTGTGAAATTTCTTCGTTTTTGATCTGTATAAAGAGTGGTAATTCAATTTTTGTTTTTAATCACTGAATTTTGAAGTGTTTATTCTCTAGGCATCTCTTAATGGTAGTTATGTCCTGTAATTCCCTGTGGGTTAATAATGAAAACTTTATATGGCACCATAAACCAGAGTTTAAGAACTAACAAAGAGCAGTTAAAAATCTAGAAAGCAGATGTAAGGGCAACATGAAATGAGCAGCGCATATTACTTGTAGTTTTATAAAATTAAATCTTATTCCATGTGTTAGCAGTGATTTTTCAAAGCCTATTGCTCAAGCTACCAGATAAACTGAAAATCTATGAAACCTCACTTGAATTGTTCTGATTTTAAGTGGTACTTTTCAAGGGGACTCTCCTAATACTTCAAGCCCTGTAATGATTTTCTTCACAGTCCTCAACAACTTAGCCTGTTCTTTTGATAAGTAATCAATGGTTCTTACATGTACTGTACAAATAGAAAAAAATGCTGTTGGATTACTGGAAAGGTGATGGTTGTTAGGGGGATTTTTGTCTGTAATTTTTCCTCTTCCTTTAGACTTATTAAAAAAACCCACAGGAGCAGGATTCCCTTTAACTTATGAATTCATCTCATAACACATTAAAATACCTAGAAAAGGATCAGCTTGTATTCCTTGGGATATTTAACATTGTTCTGCTTTCAGCAGCACCTTCACAGACATGCAGAACTTAGGCGTGGTCTTTAGAATGTGCTGTTTGATAGATCACCTGAGTGGGCTGTGCCAAATGAGATATCTCTGGTTATACCCATCTATGAGTTAGAAAATGCTTGAACCCTGAACAGAGATCCCTGTGAACTCAATGAATGCTTTCTACTTGTTCATACAAAGTATTCATATTGATATATTCTGCATGCAATTGAAGATAGCCCTTGGAAAATGCATTCTGCTCTGCTTTTTGCTTCCCACTCTTCTAATCTCACTGGGCCTCTTTGTGCTTCTCCAATATATTCTTGCTTCCTGGTGACTGCAGTCTTGGCCTCTTTCTTTGGTCAGAACTGCAAAGCTGTGATTGTGGAACTGAATAAAATGCTACAGCCCAAAGGTGATGGTATTTGCATTTCCAGATTTGATGTACATCCTGAGATGTCTCTACCCTGCTTCCATTTCAATTATTGCTTCTATGGTACCTGTGAGTTAACGAAAATAGATGAAGAAAGTGAATAATATATTCAGGAGACAAGAAAATAGTGTGAATTCTACAAGGTGTTATTGTAGCTTTTTGTTCTTTATTCTCAATTCTAACATTAATGAGGTTTTATATTCCCTCTAGGCAACGACTTGACATAAATCAAAAGAATTTTAATTACTCTGAGAGAGACGATTCATTAGAGCAACTTTTTCTTTAATTCCATGTTTGTTCATTTAGAATTTAATATGAATTTTTATTCTAATTACTTAATGTTTAACTGGCTTTAGAGGAAGGCAATGAGAACACTAGAAATCAATATTTGTTTTACATGTATACAGCATACACAGTCTGTGAGCAATCCTTTAGCTTCATTTTAAAGGTTTTTATTAGATAAAATGTATTTAGTATTTTGCCATAATTAATTTTTCTTCTTTAAGGGCAATTTGAAATGGAATTTTTGGCTTCAGTGAACCAATTTGCAAAATCTGGACAAAACCTGAGGCCTCCTTCTCAGGTACTTCTGTTTGCTGCAATACTGCAATTAGAGGACAGAACTGTTCCTCATGAACTAGTAAATGTACTAAGAAAACAATTTAAAACATGCACACAGCTTTACACATACACACACATATATATATATGTGTATACAGTAACATCTAATGTCTGCTGCTAAAGCTAGATCATTGTGAGTGAGATTTGGAAACCTCTGTGAAGAGCTCAGTGTGGCAGGATGTTCTAACTATAAATGACTTTTAAAGTGATATATTGGAAGTTTTTCTTAAATCTAGTATTTTGTTAAGGAAACATAGTAAGCATTGGTCCAAAGCCACAAAGAATGTTTAATTTATGGGTGGATTGAACTGGAATTTAAGAGTTTTAGGCTTTGACTTTTGGTTTCTTAATGTGATTTTTGTTATTCTGTACTAGAACCAGTAGTTGCATTCGTCAATATAGACAGTACTTAAGAAGGCATTGAGCCATTTTCTACTTTTTCTTCTAGCTCTGAAAGAACTTACATTTTTCATGTGCCTAATTCCCATGGTCTAATGATTTAATTTCATTACAAATATGATTAATGGAACTAAAGTATGTGTATTTCATATTTATAGACAACTATCAGTTCAAATGAAAGAGGTTTTTTATTTACTTCCAGATAATGTATGAGGAGGTTTATTTATCTGATAGTATTTGAGACAATTTTAAAAAAGGAATATTTTTCTCCAGGCAACATTAGTCATGTGACTTCTCAACAGTGGACTAGTCAACTGGGTCAAAAAATTTTTACCTGAGTTGTTAGTTGGGAAAAAATAATTCCAAGGAGAAGCACTGGATGGACCATTGTTTTGGTAGATATCAATAAAAATGAAAATTTATAAGGGGGGAAAACCTCACCATACATCAGTGTCAACACTAGCATGGAAGTCCATAGTTCATGTGGAATGGTGTAGAACACAAGGTTGGTTTTGAGAGTGAAAGAGATTGTATCTGTCCTCAAAAACTGAATTTACAAGTAAACACCATTGGCAGTTCATGCTGAAGTCACATTAACTCCAAATTAATTCACCTTGATTAATTTTGCTATAATGAATATCAAAGACATTAAAAATGATTAACCTATTTATTGCAGCATCTTTCAACCTGGAATAATATTTTGTAGAACTGGCACTGGAGTTGTGCATCTGTCTTTTCTATTTATGTAGACCTAGATGCAGAATAATTTATAGGACAACTGCTATAGTTCTAAAAATGTAGGCTTCATGAGTTTGGCTCTTTCCATGCTTGATTGCAAATTCCCTGGCATGTGCCAACAGGCTTAGTGAATTCCAGATGTGTTTCTCTTTCTTTTTTTTGTAAGCTTGTGATGTTATGTATCAATATATTCTTATTCCTGACTGGTCAAAAGTGATGGGCTTAACTTACATGCTTTAGGTGTCTTTTCCAAGGGTCATATATTAAAAAAAAAAAAAAAGTACATGCAAACCAAGAATTCCTTTATTCTCATTGCTCACTATTGGACTTCAAAAGATATTTTAACCTCTTTGAAGTTATCTAACCACTAAATAGGATGACTAGATACAGAAAAAGTTAGATATACCTACAACTCTACAAGGTTGAAATCCTAAGGTCTTATTTCATGTGTCAAAATTTTAAGTATTTCTCAAAAGCTCCACTTAGTGGAGAAAAAAGTAGGGTAGTTTTTCAATTGTAATAATACCTAGAAACACCTGACTTTTTTCCTTTTTTGGGAGATCAAACAAATATTAATGACCTACATCCATTAACACATTTCTAATAGAAATTAGTCTGGGAGACATGATTTTACTAAAATAAGTAGATGGGAAGAACAATATATTTTTCTCTCTGTTCTTTTGAAAAAAAAGGCTTATAAGATTTTGACATAGAATCAAGCAAACCTTATTTATGAATAAAAGTATAATTCAGAAAAAGGCTAAAACATGATCACAAAGTAGATGAACTCTATCACAATGAAATTGTGTTGGACATCAGGAAGAACATGACATCTATTTAGGTTTACCATTTCTATAATTAAATGAGTTTTGGAGGTGAGGAAGTAGTGCCATACAGCAGAGAAATAAGTAGACATGTGCTCTAGACAGCTGTGGAAGTTGAAGGGCAAGGAGGGTTGTTTGTTCATTTATTTCTTAATACAGGATGCTGTATTTGGGAAATATTAATAAAAAGGATTACTTATTTTCTTCAGCTTTAACTCAAGCACAAAATAATAGCATGTTAGAGATAATGTGTGTTCCATTAAACAATTACATTGCTTTATAGTGGGAGGAATTTTATATTTAAATGTGCAATTTTAAGGATTTCATCCGCTAGGGCCCGATGTTTTAAATCTGCAGCCCAAATTATTCAGGAAAAACAAATTTGTGAAAGGCTGTAGAGTTCATTAGTGTCCTTGGGTGCATGCATCCTTGCTGTATTAGGTGAATATTACCTTCACATTACTCCCACAACAGATAGATCCCCCAACAATGGACTGAGAAAGCACAGCAGACACTGAAATTTCTTTCTGTTATGACATTATTATGCTACTGAAAGAAGCATGAAGGTAATCCGTGTCTCAGAGGTGTCTCAAAGCATTACTATTCCTGTAGCTCCTCTAGAGTTTAGTTAGCCTCACTGTTTTAGTGAATGATTTTTTAATAACTGCCCAGTATATGTATATATATATATTTTTTTTTGAGGGTGGGTGGGAGAGGTGGGTAAGGAGTGAAACACAATAATGTAACATTTTAATAATGTGAAGTGAAATATTCCCTGACCCACCTCAGGAACAGCTGTGCCGTAAGCACTGTGTACATGTTCAACAGCAAAAACTGTAAGTGTAAAATAAGAGACATGAATGTTATTTTCATTAATTTCTTTCACCCATTAGATTGCCTTTTGGTAATTCTCATGTTGATGAGAGGCCTATAACCCACACTTCCCATTTCACTGATACCTGTCTGTACTGTAGCAGGGAAGGGGAGGCACCATGAGGAGAAGTGAGAGATGGTACAGGGTTGTCTCCAGATTACAATAAGAGTGGCCTGGCAACAAATGCTTTCCTAAAACGACTCCTTTAATAAAAAATTAATAGGAAGAGTAATAAAGATAGTGATCAAATGCTGCATTACTCCAAAGGGTAAGCATCTCCCATTTGTGCAGAATCAGGCAAACCCTAGATGGATTTTCCCATGGCATGCTGCACAAAGTAGATGCTGTCCGTGGAGAAAAGCTATTCCTTATGGTTACTATTGTGAGCTATTATACAAGAAATCTATTCCTAAATTATGTTCTTATGAGAACCTCTTGTTGCTCTTTAAAATAAAGGTAAGGCCATGGCTGGTACCAGAAGGGAGATGCCTGCTGGCTCCTCTCTTACGATGAGCTGACTGAGGTTACTCTGTGGCCAAATTATTTGTGCAGCACATCACAGGCCTGAAAGCCACCCTGCGTGTGCAGCCCAGCACAGACCTGCCCTTGCTCAGGGTTTTCTTAGATTTTGTGTGGATCACCAGCTCTTAAACCTGAAACAGTCTTCCAGTTAGGATCTATACTGTATCCATTATTAAGGGAGTAAAACTTTGTCAACATTATAAAAACAGAAAGGTGAAAATATGTGGGGTTTGGGTAACTCTAAAGTTGTGCATGTGTGCTGGGAAAATCTGCAGTGCTCAGAGGACCTGATCTCATTCTGAATAGGCCACCAGTCCTGTAGAGATATAGGCCGACAAGGCTGGAGAACAGTTGTGATAACTGAATGTGTTCTAGAGTTCCTGGAGGCACAGAAGAATAAAATAAAAATTTACTTTTCTCAGAGAAATTTTTTCTGCCTTCAAAAAAGGAGCTGTAAAAGGTAGTAGGAAAGAAATCCACTTAGTTCATATTATATTTGTGCTACTGGACTTTGCAACCTTTCATTGACAACATGTATTAAATTTTTTTCTACCTTGTCTATTAAGCTTTTTGGCAAGTTCCTCATCATAAAAATCTGTAAACCAGAAGGTGCTTTTGTGAGGTAGATATAGCAGGTACAGAACTGAGGTGCAGAGCTTGCTTTTGTTTGCACAGTCCAGGGTTTCCTTCTCAGTCATTACTGCTGGAGGTAGAAATGGATACACAGGCACAAGGTGTGATTCTTGGGGATGTCCACTGCAGGGCCAGCATTTAGACTTGGATGATCCTTGTGGATCCCTTCCAACTCAGAATATTCTATCATTCTATGGTACAGTTGTTTAAGTGAGAATATGGGCATCTCAGGAAAATGGGCAATTACAAAGAGCTGTTGCTGAGATATATATAAAGATAGGCATTACTTTAGAACTTGTTTTATTTTTAAATCCTTTGATCAATGGAGATGTGCCCTATGCAAAGTAATGCACTTTATTTTTTTGTTTACTTTTGATTCATCTTTTGGTGAATCTGAATGGATTCTTGTTTGAACTGGAGTTTCTTTTGAAAACAATATCAATAAAAATACACAATTACAAGAAATTAACCATAACAGCCATTTTTTCTAATAGCTAATTTGCTCTTTAAACAAGGGGAGTTTTAATCTAGTCTGTATTAATCAATCTACACTAAGTGATAACCACTGTAGAACAAAGATAACCTGGTTGAGGCTACCAGATCATCAAGCCCTCTCTTACTTTTCATTTCCAAATTTATGTTCTTTTTAGGATGCTGCAGCAGCTCCTTGAGCTTTTTTTTTTTTTGTAAGGTTCTCTTCACATTATCAACATTCTCTCTAATTTATTAACAACATTGTTACAGTACTAGTCAACAAATGTCAAATGAAAGATTATATGTTCCCCTTAATCTTACTCAGTGTTCTCCTTTTGCCTATTCAAGGATACCATTTTTTTTATTTTTGGCACAGTATAGCACTGAGAGTTTATTTATCATTATCTGCAAGCCCTTTTCAGAATCATTGCTTCTCATAGCAAATTTTACCATGGTAGGTTTTGTGATTATGAACCTTTTTTTGTTTCATTTCTGATCCAT
Organism: Peucedramus taeniatus; assembly: GCA_013400575.1. Taxonomy (NCBI): domain Eukaryota; kingdom Metazoa; phylum Chordata; class Aves; order Passeriformes; family Fringillidae; genus Peucedramus; species Peucedramus taeniatus. Next base: position 83,121 of record WBNO01013248.1, on the reverse strand, counting down.
AACCTTAAATAAGAATGTGTTATAAATTTCATTTATTAGTCTGCTATGTTTAACTTTCCAGGAGAATCTGAAGAAAGGCTCTGAGAACCAACATCCTCTAATCTAATACTTTTACTAGTACTAATTCTAATGCTAATACTCTCAATAAACAAGAAGTTTTCTCCCGTATTGCTCAGGCACCATCCCAGAAACCTCTTTTGACTTCAGCCAAACTTGATACCTGGAGCTTCAGTGCAACATTGATAGAAGCCAGAGAATCTTATCCTGGCAATAACCCACCACATATATTTAAAAATCTAGTCAGCAGGTGGCATGGCCAATAAGAAATAGATTTTTAAGAAAAAAATGGGTGGTAATAAGGACCTGGCATCCGCAAGGCAAGTGATTGGGTGCACTATTTCAGGTTTGCCTTAATTATTTTCAGTAAATGAAGTTGACATTTTTGATAATACCATGTGACTCTGATAAAGACATAATATTTAAGAAGAAAGAAGTTCTACATTTTCCTCCTTTTTCACTAACCTACGGATAACCATAACTTTTAAAGATTTAACATTATAATAATGCTAATCTTCCCGAGAGCTATCGATAATGTGGAGTAGAATATGTTCTCATAAATAGGGCATTCCAAATTCTATCCAAATGATATCTTTATATCATCTTTAGGTGAATAAGTGGACCATCATTTTCATCATATTTCTTTCTTCTGGTTCTTACATAGTGTACATTAAATTAAGTTTAAACATTTTGTCTGAATACTTGGAGCTATTTACTTAATGAGCTTGATTCTCATATGCTGGGGACTGAGTAATTTATTTTCTAGGTGAATATTTTCACTGGCGTCTATTCCATTCACACAACTGGAATGGTAAAAATGTCTGCAGTTTCTGTACTGAAAGATGCTAATGACTGGATAGCTTCTGAGCATTAGAGTCTCCTCATCCTGATGTCACCTTCACATCTCTCATACTGCTGGAAATTACTGACTGACAAGCAATCTCCACTTCTATGTGACCTTTTGGGTATTTTCATTTTTCCTTGAATCACAAGGACTAATATTCCTCAAGCTACTCAGAGGTTTCCAGGACTGGAGTTGATCAATATTGCTAAAATTATAATAATAAAATAATAAAATAATATTGCTAAAATCAATCTGTATGTTATCAAATTCATCTCCCGCTGGTAAAGTTTAGGTCTCCCACTCTCCTGCCCACTGACTGGCAGAGCTACACCTGGAGTAACCTTCCATTCTGAGTGTGTATTTGAGCTAGGAACAGTATTTCAGCACTGAGGCAGGAGAGTTTGGGTCTCACCAGAGGTTTGCCATTGTTATGAGGGGATGCACTGAAGGCATCTGACAGACACTGGTATTTGCATGTACAGCAGTTTTTCAGTCTAATTCTGCAAACATCTATGTAATAGAAATTCCAAGAAATCACAATGTGGCTTAAAAATAAGAATGTGGAAATACATTAGTTCCTCATAAAATTAGATATGATGGTGCCCAAGGCAGCGTTCCATTTGCAGGTTTTTTAATGTTCTCTGAGGGTGAAATTTTTCCAAGAGATCCAAGGTGCTTTTATCTTACTTTTCAAGTATTTAAAGCAACACCTACATCACCTTGCATGTGCTCCTCTACAGTCTTATATGGTATATGGCTATTTCTTCCTAAGCCCTATCTTTGTAAATTCTTCTTTGGACACACAAATAATTAATTACCTGAACCAAAACATTTCTCTAGCTGCATCCATATATGGCAAATGTACATCACCTTCTTACAGCTCTGGTGTTTGATGATGTGGTTTTGTGCCTCATTTCTTCTATTCCTTGCACTTTTAAGGGATGTAAATGGCATAAGTCAATAACAACAGGAAACGGGGCAGATGGACAGAGGAAGAGAGCAGCATTGTGCCAATCTGAGACGCAAAAACCTGCTAGTAAAGTGATCTTATTTACTGAATTACACAGATCGGATTAGCATTTTTTTGTGTATCTGTTTGGTAGTTGTCTTTCTCAGATCATCATTTCTATTTTTAATTATAATACCAAACCATCATCAGCTTTGGGGCATATTAATGACATTCAATAATATGATTATATTTTGTTACTTTCTGTAAAAAAAGTCATGCTAGCCAGTTTTGAAATGTCAGGGTATTCACCTTTCCTGTTTGTGTGTGCTACAGAGCATAATTAATCTCTTGAATATTTGCAGGTTTAAAAGTGTATTGTTCAAAAATAAGCTAATTTTTTATATCTCTTCCCTGGTCAGTGGAGAGATCTCTACTGATCTTAAATACTTGGAATGAGCTGGAATATTCAATATTCCTCAAATATTCTGGAACTACCCATTTCACATCACCAATTAGAAAGGGAGCCAAAGCAAACAGATGTCATTTATCCAACTTCAGATAGCTAACATCCTTTTTATTGTGAAAGATTTTGGGCATTTTTTTTTTTTTTTTCCTTCTGGAAAGCTAAATCCATCACAACCTATATCAGCTGTTTTGGAGGTCCATGTGGATAAGTCAGAGGATTGTAGTTTGTCAGTCTTAGAGATGCTGATTTTCCTATTGAGTTAACAAGTGATTTTAATTTCCTTAATTATTGTTCTAATATATATATATAATTTTCACATGAAGAAAACAGTGTTTTGAAAACCCCCAAATCTTTGTAATGGCTTTCTAGAAGACACCTAATCCTCCTCTGGTGTGGTTGGTGATTTAAGCAAGTCTGTCTTCTATAGTCATAGTGTATTCAATACCTCTTGTTAGCAGTGCAGAATTCACAAAGCCACAATGTGCAGAAATAAAGTGCTGGTGACTCCCTCTTAAACCACTCAGACTGTATGAGATAACAAATAATTGACTTGGCCAAATATCTGACATCACATATACAAATGAACTAGTTTATCGTGACTAGTCCTGCTGTGTTTTCAGAGCAATAAATAATAATTATTTTGAAAGCAATTAAATCTAAAGGCATAATTTCAATATTGACTATTTTCTCTCCAAACACAAAAATAAAAGCTTTTTACTTTGCTGTTTCTGATAAAACCGTGATATTTTTTCATTTTGGATGCTGTTTACAACTTCAGTTCTGCATCTTTACTGAATCTTGGTTAATGTATGATATGAGATGAGAAAAAAAGTAACTTCCTCTTTCTTTAAAATAGTTTAGGCATGTCTCTTATCACTATTTCACTATTTTTCTTGATGTTAAACCCAGTCATTCTAAGATGTGAAGCTCAATAAATCCAATTATTGTGCATGCCCAACATCACTTATCAGTAATTGAAGTCTGTGTTTGTATAACTTAGTCCTTTTCTGTGAGATGTTTGCAGTGAGTATGACAAGGCATAAACTTCTAAAGTCAGGTTAATTCTCTTCACCTTTTCTAGAATTGCAGCCTCATCTGTGCAAAGTCTGATTCACTAGACTTGAACCTTTTTCAGTTCTTTAATATCCTCTTCTTCTAGCCAGATACTAAGAGCATAGCCTTTGAGATCTTTGAACATTTCAGAACATTTGGGAGTGCTGTTTTGATAATAAATGAAAATTCATCGTCCTAAGTTAACCCAAGTGCTGAATAACCAGTGCACTTGTTATGGACTTTCTACTGCCTATTTTACTTGCTAATTGACTTTGGGGTCCATTAGCACTGCTTGGCAGACCTACATAATAGTGTATTAAAAGACAATACATAATATTATATTAACTGATAATAAAATTGGGGAGTTGAAGCACATTTAGAATGGCTTGAGATCAGCATTTGGATGATTTTGGGAGTTTGGTCTTCACACCTGTTGAGTATATACTGATTTCTTTAAAGTTTCTAAAAATATATCTAAGTATCTCAAACGTTTTTCAACAAAAGTCATCAATTATTTTAATTTTAAAACAGCCTAAAAATGCAAATAAATTTTTTTAAATAAAATTTTAGGTACCACCAAGACAAATGAATTAGGCTTTTCTAGCATTCTAGAATTAGGCTTTTCTTTTAATCTAGAACTAAATTCCAGATTTTGGGCATCTCTGATAAGAACTAAGAATAGAAGTCAAGAAACCATTTTCCTACATAATGAAATAATTAGTACTTCTGAAATAATTGTGTCATAATACTGCTGCTGCTGAAAATAATCTGCCAAATCTTTCTTTTTTTTCCTGAAGCTTCAGAATGAATGGTTTTTCTCAAACAAACAAACAAAAAAGTTATTCATTCCACAGGCTATAAGAAACAGCTGTGATTAATATATCTTCTGCAGCTCCCAGTAGCTGCATATAACATTCCAGGGAAATGCAAAAAAAAAAATGCCTGAGGTACTGTCGAAAGCAAGGTCCTTTGAGGGGATCAAGTGAGCTTGATAATAACTGAGGAAAGCTGCTTCTGGCTGGAGTGGAAGAAGCAACAATGGAGAGCGCAAAGATGGGAGAAAGAATATTACTGATTTTCAGACTGCTTTTATTCCCTTTCTGTCTGAGTTCCAATCCTGAGTTTGCACCTCCTCCTCTTTGTATATACATGTGTGTGATGCAGGGCATATATGATCGACTTTTTTTCATCTTTTTAGAATCAGTAGGTTTTTATTTTGTTGTAATGTGCTTTTGACCAGCTATCAGCTTGATGCACCAACTGGTAAAGGCCAAGTGTGAACTTGCTTGCCAACCGAGCTTATGTATTTCTGTAAATTTTTGTCTGCTGAAAACACTCCTTTTCTGCAGCAGCCAGCAACAGCAAGAACAGGAGCCAGGAATCAGAGATCAGATATTTCTTTCCAAATTGTATCATGTTGCAGTTAGAACCTGGAGGGGAGGCAGATGATGTATCTCCATTTTTAAAAGACACTTAGACTTATTTGAATTATTTTAGTTTTATTTCTGATTATTTGAAAATTTATAAGCAGAAGGCAAACTTCATTGTTATGAACATGATGGCAAACAAATCACAATTTGAACACACTGAAGTGTATGTTTTTCTTTGCCTCTCAGTAAACCACTCATATTAAAGCTTTGAAATGTCAGCTTTGCAGTTAGTTAGTAATGTTCTCATCTAATCATCACAGAGTAGACTGAGGTATGTCCTACCTAAATGTAAAAACATAAGATGAAGTTCTGAATTTGAATGAAGCAGTTTGAAAATATAGTCTTATGAAAAAAGACATATCTAAATCCACAGAAACATTTGCACAGATTTCTGTGAATCAGGAGTTCTGTATCTGGTATCCTCAAGAAGCCCTTTTGTGTCATAACAAAACACAAACATAGATGTTGCTTCTTAGGAAAACTGTCTTCTAAGTATGAGATGAAGAATAAATATGTGTTATTTAATACTGATGACAAGAAATTTTATAATTTTTGTCTTTAGTCTGGAAAGTGGGATTTTTTTGACTTTCAAGAAAACACCAAACAGGTTATGTCACACTCCCTCAAATCAGTTATGTTTTCATATTGTTCAGAGTATATCCATTAGATTCTAAAGGAACTTAAAGAAAAGATAAAGTAGTAGAAAAAAAAAACTAATCCTTTTATTTTGAAGCAAACTGTCATAAGAATTGCCTAGAAAGTATAAAATATGTGTTTATCTTCCTTTTCTTATCTGAGATGGCTTAGGCCAGTCTTCATCCCAGAGAATTCAGTGATGTGAGATGAGGCTGTTTTCCATCCCTCCTGATTAAACTGTGCTACTGGACAGTCAGGATTACAGGTTTCCTGAGGCTCAGAGTGTGCTCATGGGAGCTGAGGCTCATAGTCAGTTTGACACTCCTTTGAGAGTTCTTGTCCTCTTCCCAGTTTTATGTGTTTTACCTATTAACAATTTAATGCAAACACATAATTGAGACTCTAGAATTTAAGGTGATCAAATGAGATTTTTTACAGTTAAGTTTTATAGCTCTCCATGAAAATCCAAACTACAGTCTAGTGCTTCCCCTGGGCCCAATTAATCTTGGTTTCCTTTTTAGCAAGTGAACAACTCCAACAAGAGAGCTGCACACAGGTTGTTTGTAATGGTCCTCTCAGGGGAGGTAGGAGATGCAGGTTCAACTCTCCTGGGCAGGAAAGAAAACAACCTAAAAATCTGCTACATCCCACACACACTTGAACTGCCAAACAGCTATAAAAAGGTCAAAACCATCACTAACAATTTCCTTCTTAAAGAACTTATGCAGAAATTGCCTGGCTTCATGATCTTGTTAATGATTACATATGAGTATAGAACTAAGATAATTAGCCAAGTCAAAGTTACTGCAGTTAGAAGCAAGATGGAAGCATAATTCTAGGTGGTAAATCTTAATACTTACCTTAACAAGGTATTACAGCATTTTTATTTTATTTTAAAAGTTCCATGCAGGTCCTATTCTTGACTAATCTGTATGTTTAAATCTACTGTTAATAAAAAGAAATGGTGAAATGAAGTTATAATTTAACCAGCTGCACTCATTTTAAATCAATGCACTTAAACACATTTAAATCTTTAGAAAACATTTCTGTGATAATGTTCCTTAACTGTACACTATAATGTGTATGGATGTGGAGGCTCTAAGAAAACTATGCAGTAAGAATTTTATTCTGTAAGGCAAAAAACTAAAAAAAAAAAAAAACCTAAAAAAAAA
>WBNO01013248.1:25403-76497 GCA_013400575.1 Peucedramus taeniatus | reverse complement strand
AAAAAAAAGAAAATGAAATGTCATTTCCTCAGTCCCAATGGAGAATACTGCAAAGCTCAATGTTGCATATTTACATGTAAATCAAAATTTTGAAACTTTTGCCCTTCTCAAAAGGTGTATAAGTCTAAAAGATTCATTAGCACAATTCACTTATTAAGATTTATTTGCTAATAGGGAAAACACTTCTGCAACATTACTAACTGGAGGGCCACATCTGAGATTAGATGGATGTGGGATAATAATCATTAGTGCTCACTTGTTTAGGAGTTTAAAACAACATGCATATATAAGTGACAGATATGGGAGACCTGAAACATGAGTTATGAGCAGAAGCAGAGAACATGCAAATGCTGTAATTTTCATAAAGTACAGATTAATACAAATATTTTAACTGTCATTGCTCTAAAAGCAAACAAAAGTACTGTTAAACATTTGAAGAAAACAATTTTTAGATAAATTAACTTTCCAACTAATAGATATTATTGCTTTCTAATTTCTGTTGCCAACTGTTTAGCAGCATGCTGTTTATTGCTTATCATAAATAACAATATTTTACTAATAGCTTTTTAATGAGCAATAAATAATTGCTTTATTAATACAAAGTGCTATAATTTGTTCTATTCTTGGATTCATTCCTATGCTGCTTGCTATGCAAATATTTTTTAAAAGCAGCGTCTGAATTATTTTTAAAAATGCAAGCAATTCTGAGCTATCTGATAGGTGCTTGCTGACAGACTGATACTTTAGGGACATAAAGATGATGCAAGTTCTTCCAGTTTATGACTTTGCTTTATCAAATTGCTTACTCTTTTGTTTTGTTTTGTTTTGTTGCATTGAATTTAGACTTTCTTTGCCACATTCATTTGGACAGAAATAAAAAAATCAGAGGTCAAAATATCTACTTATTAGGTCAATTCTCAATGGATGTCTCGCTTTTATTCCACAAATATTATTGGAATTATTATTAAAAGTGTATGGGGAGAAATTGCAGACCAAATCCATAAAATTTGGAGGTAATTATCTAATGGTTAAAATATTTGGGAAATGAAATTCAAGATAAAATTATTGTTATCACAATGAAAACCACATAAAATATGTTGAGTTTATTCTTTCTTTCCCCTCTCCGTTGTGTCCCTCTCCATTTTCAATCAGTTCTCCCTCCAAAATAGGGCCCAATCACTTTGCATTTATGCATAATTCCACTAATTCTTCCTCCAGTAAATGAACACATTTCATATCATTCAACATTTCATATCCTTTAATTGCAGTTAAGATCCTAGCTGAGTGAAAGCTGAGAATAAATGAAATAAATACTTCAGATTCCAGTTCATGAATAGGATTTTCTCCCTAAAGCAGAGGAGAATCTGGGTACATATTTTATGTGAGATTAAACTTGAAATTCCAGTGGTTTTAACTGGTACACAATTTTTGACTAAGCTCTATGCAGAGATAAGAGTCTTTCTTATGGGAATACATTGTAAGGTACACTTAAGATGTAGGTACAGAATTCGCTTCTGTTTAAGCTCTGAAAACATCACAGAAGATGCACATTTGTGCTGTAGTTGTGTTAGTATTGTCTTGCTAAATTGGTAGCTGTCCTATCCTGTGGTACAGGATAATGACATGCAAAATTTTGTGTGTATTCTCCTTGTTTTCTGAGGAGATACTGTATCTCCTATGGGACTTCATTTTCCAGTATTTTTATGCCTATAAAATTCTTCTGTCTGTAGATAAATTCTCCTTGTGACATGAAATGCCAATTTAGGAATGAATGTAAGCCTATGATGATAATTCTGGTTTTGTTTAGGGACCTTCTGTGGATGTTTTTCCCCCTGCTCATTTGTGGGTTTTTTGGTGGTTGTTGTGTAAAATAATATACTATTTTCTTTTTGTTTCTAATAGAATGCCCTTGATCTCACCCTAAATTATATTGTAGAAATTGAACCTGTTTCTTCTACTGACTGAAATCTTCTGGTCTGTATTGATGTGAGTCTATATATTTAAAACTACCCCCTGGGGTACACAGGAATTTTGACAGATTTACTGAGTGAAGGCCCTGATTCTGCCAGCTGTTTACTACCTTGCTTAGTTAAATACAAACAAAGTCCAGTGGAGGGCAACAGAGGTGACTAAGAGACTAAAGTATCTCTCCTATGAGGAGAGACTGCAGGAGCTGGTCCTGTTTAGTCCAGAGAAGACTGAGGGGGGGGATCTAATTAATGCATATAAATAAATCAAAGTCAGGTGCAAAGGTTCATCTAGTTCTTGTGGTTTGAAAATCTCACTGATGCAAATACTGACAAAGAAAGTATGCCATATATTCCAATAGATGTCATACATTTAGAAATTTGAATGCTTTTTTTCAAAACAGGGCAGTGTGTGAAGAGAGACGCTCAGGGTTTAAAATATCCACTCCAGCAATAAGGAGATCTGCAAATCCCATATTTTTGAACCATGGTTTCTTGTATTTTAAGTAAGCAAGCCTAACCATCATTAGATATCTGTATTTAAGTATATACTATCAAACATTCCTCAGCAAAAATTCCATTCAACGTATAAAATAAAGTGATGCAGCCCAAGAAAAATAAAGCAACCCTTGATATCCTGAAAACACTTACTGATCAGAAAACTATTTTCTAAGTGTTTTCTTATCATTCTTCTTATTATTGCCCCAAGAGATCCCTTAGAAGAATGTTGTTTCAGAACATGCAATTCAAATTCTCTGTGCACTCTTAGCATGGCTTTGTGATTGCCAAGGTGCTGTCACAGATGGGCAGAATGCCAGACTGCAGTGCAGGGAGCAGAGGAAGCAATGTGAGGCCAAATATTCAGACTTAAAGTGCAGAATATTTACTGAATCGACACCCTCTTTTTAGTGTCTCTAACCACAGAATACAAAATACATAGCACCTGGAGGGGAAAAGAACATAAGTGAATTTATCAGTGTTTACCCTGGTGTCAAGAAGTGGCGTTTTATTTATTTAAATTTTCACACAATCTCTTTTCCAATTATTTAGTTTAGATTGCTGGTGTCAATGAGTAAAATATGAGAAACCTGAGCACTATTATGTCGTTATCAGATTAATTTAGATGTTTAATGATAAATATTCAATTATATTACATCTTCACTTCCCCCTCTTCCAATTTAATCTTGTCTCTAAGAGAAGATAAAGTAAAGTTTATTGGCATCTCATTTCTGAGAGTACTCTGCAAATATAATTTTCCTCAAAATAGAGTGAAATTAGATCACCCACATGCTTCACTGAGTATTTGATTGAGATAGTTTGATTTTATATTGCTACTTTTAATATAGAATAGCTTGTTTTCTATTAAAATTGTTTTATTAATAAATTGTAGCACACAAACAGAATAGTGGAAACAATTCCTGGATCTTCTATGTGAAAGTGTATAATTTCAACACCTGGCATGCAGAATTCAGGCCATCTTTTCCAAAATCTTTCCTGTGACTTTTTCAGGCATTCCAAAAAAAGAGCATCTTAGCTCTGTAACTGAGATACCATATATTCTACATATATTATCATGTTTGTTCAACAGTAACTGTGTTAAAATTCCAGGCATGCAAGATTCTTTAATCATCAGCTCAAACCTTCCTAATTAGAATATTTTAATTAAAATAATTAGTCCCTCTCCTGAAGGACTAACCCATTGATCTGTATTACTTCTATATAAAGCCTTGAACTAATGCCCTTCCCAAGATGAAGACCTATCAATAATAAAAGACCAAGAATTAAATGCTGATTAAAGAGGTTTCTAGTTCTGCATGTAATTTTATTAGCAGGTGTTTGCATTAATAATATTCTGCTGTTCTTGTATCTTTCATATCCACAACCTGCTCTGTGTCTGTATCTACCTAATGGTTCATGACATGTCTGTTTTATTTGATGCACAGAAGTGTGTCATAATGTGGATATCTCTCATTTTCTTTCTCCTCCCCCTCTTTCTGCCCAAACAAAATCCCACTAGCCTGAAGTAGAATTTCCAAAATGGAAAGTGTCAGGAGAAAATTTCAGACTGAACAATTATTGTTTGGGAACCTAAAACTATACAGCTAATGTTAGGCAAATTTAATTAAAGACAGAGCTTGCCCTTCAGCATTTGTGTACTGTGGGCTGAGCCACCATCTGTGGAAGGTTGCATTTCAACTCACTGCACATATATTAAATCAAGTAATAATGAATAAAACAGCTGCAATATTGGGGTGTGGGGTTGAGTGGGTTTCTCTCTGCCTCTCCAAAAGTAGTTGGACATGAAAGTGTTCCAGAAAAAAAAAAAGGGGGAGTATTCAAACCTGCTCAAACCTGCTATCCTATTCAAACCTGCTCAGCTCTGCTCATTGTTTTTATAACATCTGAACATTAGAGAATGCTGATTTCTGCAGGCTTAACACCCTTCTAACAGCATATTTATAAATGTCTTCATCTAAATGTCAACACCAATTTCAGTGAAATATTATTTTGATTTTTAAGTCTTAACCTTGGGAGTCTGGTATCTTGTGTCTATTTTTGTTTTTCTGCAGACTTGCTTCTTGGATTGTGCTCACTCTTTTGAACAAAATATTTAGAAACTTCATCTATATTCCTAAATTCAAGGGTAAACAACTCACTGTAGAGTTTAAAAAAAAAAAAAAAAAAAAACAAAAAAAAAAAAACCAAAAAACTTACAGAATCTTCTTTAATGAACTTGGAAAATATTCTACAACATCAAGAGTCAACACTTATAAAGGCAGAAGGGTAAATTTTCTTTTTTATATTTTTCCAGGATATCACAGGACACTCCACTTTACTAAGGAAGGTAAAAAATGCTTTTATTTTTCTTGATAAACAGCTCCGTGTCCAGTCCTTTTTTTTTTTTCTGATTATCAGTACACCTGAAGCAGATGTGCTCTTTCCAACCTAAAATTACTTTAAAACAGAATGCTTTTATGCTATGAAATATACTATTTTCTTAAATTCAATAAAGTAGTATTGCAAACAATAATTTCTATTAGTAAGAGCAGCCAGTACAATAGGACTCCACTACAATAAAGCAACCATTATGGAATTTGTTTTTAAAATCTAAATAGTAACTCTGCTGTTTGAAAATGAACACTGCCACCCTCTGTGCACACATTAGCTAGAGAATCTAAGATGAAAAAAGCCAGTGTATCTTTCCCATACACAATCATAAGCACACAGTAGAGGAAAAGCAGAAGAATCAAAGCAATTCAGGTCAGAGAAAAAGTAAATATAAAGAAAATGGGGAAAAATATTAAAAAGATGTTTTTTACAGCTAATTCCACCAAAAGCAAGAAATATTTAGCTTCTGCCTTTCATTCTGAATCTACTCTGCTGGTCCTTGTCCAATGCTGTAAAAAACCTAGGAAAACCTAGGTTTTCCTTCCAAATTATGGAGAAGATTCCATGTAAATCTGCAAGAGAATTCAACAGAGAAATTCAGATTCTGCTCATTTACAGCTACAGGTGGTAGGATTATTTCCAGGGTCAAGGAATCATCAGTGTTAAAAATGGTATAGTAGCAGCTGAAACAAATTTCTTCGATTTTACTGAATTCTATTTTTTCAAATGACATCACTCTACTGTTCCTTGTGTTGAGACAGTAGGAAAACATCCCAAGTGCTTTTGAAATTAATGAAAGTTGCAGGCTGTGCAGAGGGCCTGTCATGCTGCTGATACCTGGGTAATTAGTGAACCACTATCTTAAATACACTGAGTCCAATTAAATGTTTTTGATTGGAAGTGAACAAAACAAATACATATTTTTTAATTCTCTGACAAAGTATTAACAAGCCTCTGAAGTGTTTGTGAGCCTAAACTTCAGTTGGCATGATTAATACCTGTATTGTTCTTTGAATATTTGCATCTATACAATTTAGAAGAAAAATAAAAGTTACAGATAATAATTACCTTAGACATCTTGTCATGGTCATAAACAACCACTTGTTCTCTGATGTCCCAGAACCAGTCTTGTGCTGTGAATATCTAGTAAGAGGCATCTTTAGAAATTCCTTTCTTTATGCTTTAATACACAGTTTGGCAGTAGCCTTGCAGAAGAAGAAGAAATGAGAATACCTTACATAAGAGCTAATATATTAACAAAAAAAAAAATTCCATGTAAGAATATTTACATATGTAAGACATTATTAAAATCAAAACTGAAGGACACTTAGAACTGTAATTAAACTTTCTATACAGTTAAATGGCAAAAATATAAATTCATAGGATCAATATTTTCTGGTAATTTTAAAAATTACTGTCATGATTTCTTTTATGCACTGGTTTGATGTGTCTAGACTTTACTTTTAGAGTTTTATGGTGGTAAGATTTAATTTAGAAACAACAGTTGTTTTGAAATGAAAGCTTGACAGAGCTGATGCCAAGAGGAAAACAAACTATATTCGTGGAGATTTTTCTTAGTAAGAGTTTAATGTTAGTCTTATTATAATTTTAAAATTCTTAAAATGAAAGCTTGATAGAGCAAAATTAGGTTTTATTAAACATTTTATGGAAAAAAAATGTTTCTTCCCTGTCATGGCAGAATTGTTAAAGAAACCCCTTGTGGACCTTTAAGACAGTTTTTCAAAGAGTACACCTAGAAAAAGGTGTGCTAAATTGAATTCTTGTCTCATGTGAAAATAGAATTTCTCAAAGGGGAATAAATCTATGTAGTACATGGCATTTTTACAGGAATGAGCTGAAATCCCCTGCCATTATGAGAACAAGACTTACACAGAACCACTTCTGCTTCAGACAGTCCAATTTTGCAAAATTTCAAAAAAATACACAGATAACAGCAGAGCAGTAGTGTAACTTGTAGAAGCATAAAATCTAGGGCAAATATGCCTTCACTGAGATTAAAGGTGGCATTTATGATTAGCTCTGGAGTTATGCTACACAGAAATCTGTGTAGTCACAGCTAGAGTTCTCTTCTGTCAGGGGCACAGACAGTGTTCTCTTACATCCTCCCAGTTGGAAGCTTCTTCCAGGAAGAAGGAGATGAAGAGAAGGAGTAAATGACTGGCTGTGTGCAAGGTGCCACACTCAGGGCTTTGGATTCTGTGATCTGGGACACACCTTGGACAGACCAGACATGTTGACCTTGGATGAGCCATGCCTGACCACGTGGGGTAAGGTTGTTCTAGGTTGCAACCTGGCTGGGTTTATTAGCAGGACTTTAAACTAGATTTGGTGAGGGAAGGGGATGTTGTTCTGAGTGTCAGAGAGAAAGCAGAAATCAACAGGGAATACCTGTAAATTGTCCCAAAGGAGTTAGGAGAGGGCTCCTCCTGTGAGGTGGAGATGTTGATTTCCAGCTGAAGTGACTCTGCACCAGTGCACACAGAGGGTGGAGTCCCTGCCCTGGGGGGCTCACGGGGGTTGCAACCAGGTCTTACAGGTCTCTTCCAACCCACACCATGATCCTGAACACACCATTGTAAATCTGTCTATTTATAGCACTATTTCTGCAGGATTTTTCTTCCAAAGTATGATAAATATTAGAAGATTCTCAACCCACAGTTTTGCAATTGGGAAGTTGTAGTGCATTAATAACTGAATTCTGTTTAGTAGTGAAACTGCTGTCATTACACAGGGAAATTTTGACTCATGGTTGTCCATGAACTGGCATCTATTCTGGCAGCACATGTTCCCCAGTGTGGTAGCTCATCTCCCCTGTCTGTGTGCTGTCAGTTTGTTACCATTTCAGCTTGATGAAGGCTACAAAAGGCATGACTAGATGCCCTTTGTGCATCTGGGAGCAATACTATATAGAAATAATTTGGTTAATAGAACGTATTTTCTATTAATTTGTTTTCGTTTTTAGCACATGTAACTATATTAAAAAGTGACAGCAATAAAAGAGGAAGAAGAATAATTTAATATGGGTAAAAGTGCAGCTTAGTCAGAAATGAAAATCATCATATTGAAATCACAGGTGGATAAAAGCAGTGCTTATTGCTTCCTTTATTCTAGCTTAAATAATTTATCAGGTCTATCCTATTTATTGATTCTTGGAGCATGCTGAAGGAAAAGGAATTGGAAATATTTGATGCACTTTCCTCCATTTTTATCAAATTCATGATATGTAATTGATTCATTATTTCAAATACTAGAAGCATTGCTCCTTCTCCCTGATGGAAACACTGCAGAGTACATCAATACATTTCTTTAGGAAACCTGCCATTTTTCAGAAGATAATTAATTCTTCAGGTAAGATATGGAATTTGTACCGTCTTTTAGACTAGATTGAATCTTCAGGAACATGGTGATTATATTCTGCCACAGTAGGAATGATATTGCAATTCCAAATCAGAGTTTTTTCTATACTGCAAAATAGAACTATTATATCTTTTTCTTCCCTTGAATTATCTCATTGCCACTCACTAGACCTGCAAATACACTAATGTGGGACAAAGTATCAAAAAAAACAAACAAAAATGCACAAAAATTTTTCCCACACTTCTTATCTCTTCTGATCATTATAGGCTGTTTGATTCTTTTTCAGCTTTTCCTGAGAGGGAGTTTATCATACTCTTCCCTAACAGAGGACATGACTAAGATAGTGGTGCACAGGAGAAGAGATGGATCTTATTATTCTCTATTTCCTCAGCAGTGTCTTAAAGAGAATCACAGCCAATTTATCAGGTTGCTGTTTGCAAGAATTGGACTTTATCCTAACTACCTTCTTCAAAATTACTTTTCAGTTTTTATAAGGTCTCTGTTTGCATTTAAGCATCTTGTCTGTCTTACTGAACATAAGCCTTCTGCTGCCACAAAACTGTATGCTTTTGGTTTGAAATGCAGCCGTGAAAGAAGAATTCCCATGCAAACAAAGAAAAAAATCCAGATTAAGGGAGAAATGAAAAAAAAATTACATATTAGTTTGGTGTCTTTACAAGATTGGAACATTGATATAACAGAAAAAATATTCTTATTGTATTCACCCTTGCTAAAGTTTTCAGGTGGGAACCAAATCCTTGGATATTATCTATCAATTGCATTGATTGAAAAGGAATTACTCTGGCTTACACTGGCTGGAGGTGTTATCCTGATGATTTCAACAGAAATGGAGTAGGTCTCTCATCATCACCACCAACAAGCAAGTTTTCTGTTTGTGTCACACAAACTAGAATAATAATAATACTGGCTATCTTACAGATACAGGGAGAAGAGTCCTCGTTCTCTTTTGCAGAACTTCTAGCAGCCTTGAGTGGATTATGCATCTATCACCATCACCATAACAACAGAAACAAATGAAGGTAGGTAGCAATATGGCACTTTTCTCTGTCTGAAAGAAGCACAAGGCACATTTCAGAGGATAAAGCCTTGGTAGGCAAAAAAAAAAAAAAAATTAAAAAAAAGAAAATAAATTCTATGTCTACTCAGAGCTTTCTTGAACCGACAGTAGACTCAGTTATTAGCTGAGACAAGTTTACACTTGGAAGACCTGAAGAGGAAAAGTGGCTTATTTTTAAGCCACTTTATTGGTCCCCCAGTACTGCAAATTGCAGCGCTGTGCATGGAGTGCCAATTTAGCTTCAAAGAAACCAGGTATCACATCAAAAGCACCGTAGTCATAGCAGCACAGCAATTGGTACAGAAAAAATAAAATCCTGGTAAGTAGCTTATTTCAAGGTAAGAAGAGCACAAGGAGTCTTTCTGTGCTGCTCTGCTGTACACTAAGGAGATGCCTCTTGGTTTGGGTCAATACTGTAACTGAGAGTCTTTGCTGCTGTACTGGGGGTCTGGAGGGGGATGGAGACAGTAACCTTTTTGCGACACCTACTCATTCCCTTCACATACTTGACATGCTTTTTGTTAAAAAAAAAAATTGGAATCTGAGTATTTGCATTTTAAGAAGTAATGTTTCACTTCCTGGAACATTTTGGTACAGAGAGAAAAATTTCTTCTGTTAAAATCTATTTCCTCTAGTACTTGTTATTCTGTAGTTTTACTGTTTAAGACTCCTTACAGTTCTACTCAGATTTTCCATCAATAAACACCAAATAACATGTGTTGGAAGTAATTATATAATCTTTTTCTCACCCCTAGGTTCTTCTGAAATGAAATCTTTCAGATATCCTCTCAGGGCACATTTGTTTCTTTTATCTCTAATCGGTGCCAAGCAGCTGGGGCACAGACCAAATACTAAGTATAAACAACTTTCTTATTGCATTGTCTAAACAATGTATAAAACTTTGACATTCACGTGTCATAGATAGAAACAAATATGTGCTATTTTGATGTTCCCACTTAATTGTGTCAAGATTTTCTCCAACTACATTGAAATATAAGATTTCAAGGCCCATGCACAAGCTTTGAGTGCTGTAGAATACTATAGATCATGTTGACTCCCCTTGGGAAGCTATGCAAAAAAAGTTCTTTCAGGTAGCAATAATTTTTTTGCTATTTTGTTATCTTTTAGCAATATTTTTATACACTTCTGTATTTTTTTCAACCACTTCCATCAATTCAAATTTAGATTTTTTTTCACAAGAAATAATTAATTTAAACTATGGAAAACTTTTCTGAAATATCCTTTTGCCATGTCAAATGTCAATAAAGAAAATAAATTGGTATGGCCTTAATTCCAGTGAGGTTAAACTAAGTCAGTATTACACCATCACTAAAGACTCAAATTATACATCAGATGGTTTAAACTTACAAATGGCAAGTCCAGCTCTCCTTTTCTCTTTTATTAAAAAAATTCAGAATCAAAAAAAACCCTCAAAACAAAAACAAACAAACAAAAAAGTATATTTTTTTTCATTCTGCTTTCTTATTTTCAAGGAGAAACAAGGAAAGCCCCTTCCTTTATCTCCCTATACATCCCTACCGTCATAGAATTGAAAAAAAGAACCGATAAGAATAAAAATAAACCAAATAGAACTACATCTATTGCTTCTCAGAGATTTCAAAGTCATTGTAAAATTTACAGACTGAACTGTATAGTGCACATAGACTGAACAGAATAGTAAATGTTAACTTCAATTTTTAACTTCTCTCTCCTGCATTCTTTTTCCATATACTTTGTATACCTGAAAAAGAGGTTGGGAATGAAACCACAGCTGTGTCTTTTTATTAGGGGCACTCCATTTTTATTCAATTTGTATGAAAAGAGAAGTAAAATCTTCATGTCACTCAAATAATTTCACTAGCCAAACTACATGCTCATAAATGTCAATCCTCCTGACAAAATTTTTAAAGCACCTTTTCATTTTGTTTAATATAATTTGTACTTTATGCAGCCTTACAACTATAAAGAAGTACAGGCAGTTTTTATTATTGAATCTCAGTGATTTTTTTAAGTTAATGAATTCCTACAGCACTAACCTCTTTACAAGACTGGAATTTTTCCGCGGTGTCAGTATGTGTTTATTTTCTACTTGCTTATATAGTGAATTATCAAATAAGAATATTCAAGGAGCTTTTCTTGTTGATTAAAATAAATTGCCACATGAGTATTAATTTATTTGAATAAGGATGTGACTAAATTTTTTCAGGTGATAACATTTTGAGCAGCACACACCTTCTAAATTATTTCTTCATTAATAACTAAGAAAGAGGAAATGGTGTGCAGGTCTGTTAGATTTGACATTATCAACTTGCTAACTGATTTTGAGTGGCATTTACAACGTGTTCCAGGAAACCTTTCATCACTTGAGTATTTTTTACTCAAAACTTGCTCTATTAGAAGTATCCCTTTTATGAACTGGACTGCAACTGGCCCAAGTGCATTTGGGAAACAAACAGGATCCATTGAATTAGTTAAACTGGATCTTTGTGTCATGGTTAAGATTGTATGTCTTCTGTATCTTATTTGCCCCTCAGGGATTAAAGATGTAAGAAGAATGAGGAGAGATGGATGTATTACTTCTAACAGCCAAATCACTGAAATTAGTTGGGTTTTGAAAATTATTGTTAATTTTTTTGTGTGGCAGAGGGTTCCAGAGGAAGTTAGTTCCTAGTTTAGGATTTGAGGATCATGCCCCAGGTTGCTCAATCTCAGCAAGATTGCACAGAGAGAAGGTGTGCAATTAGTTATCTAATAATATATTTAAAACCTCAAATGAGACATGATTCTATTACCTTGAGTACACATAAATGCAATTCTCTTCACTGCTTAACTTCCTTTTTCTAGCTGCAACATTTATTGTGTGGGCCATAACATTTTTAAACACCTGGCAAATCACAGTTAGTGATTACAGTATGCTACATACACATAATTCAACTCAAAATATTATCAAGACATCTTGCCCTGTGTGGGCTTTAACCTGCCAAAATGGTTAATGCTTGTTCCATAGTCATGGATAAGTAATTTTGCCTCATGGAAAAGGAATGTCACCCAAAATGGAAGGGTTCAGGGTGCAATGAAATCTAGGTTAGTCCAATGAATGGGGTGAATTTAAGTGTTAGATTCATCTCTATGCTGGTACTGATGTGAGACAAAGGAGAAATTCATTTGCTGCAAAGGATAATTTAGCAATATAGTATAAGGTTATTGGTGATGAACACCTCAGAATGCAAGCCTCCTTTTCAGCCCATGATGGCTGCAGCAAGGACTTTAAACTGGGACAATTGGGTCACAGAACTCCAATTATCTCATGGCTCTCATTTATCTCAGTATGGATTTTCCTCCACACTAAACTCTGTGTCTTGCTTATTCTAAAATGTGTGCTATTAGCATATTTTGGTTGGACCCTACAGAGTTTGAGAACACAAATATTTTTCTCAAAATTAATCTCAAAATTACTATACCGAAAGATAATGTCACTCTGAAAAGGAAGAGATATATGGTTTAGGAGTAGGACCTTCAAGTAAAGGGTTTTTATGAGTCAGGTATTTCAGAACATGGAATAACTAAATTCTTACTTGATTTAACAATCAGTTCAAAGTTCATTGATTACTCATTTAATTTTGGTGTGTTTTAATTTTATTTTATGTAGCACAATACTAGTTTGAATAGACAAAGAGCTTTTGACTCTTTCCCTTTATCTTTCTTAGGCATTTGAATTTAGGCGTTCAATCCTTGCCCATTTCAGTAGCCCTTTGTTCACAGGCAAGTGCAAAGATGGCTTAGAATAAGGTCTGGTGTTCAAATGAAGACAATCAAAATGCTTTAAGACATGAGTAAGAATAAATTCTTGTTATTGTGTTTCTTCATTGGTTCTTTAGGTCCAAAATGTTTTGGTGACTTTGTGGCAATTAAAACATAATGGAAATTATTTTGCATTAAAAGAGCTGCTGGATTTTACTGTCCTCTCTGCCAACTAATCATGGGTAAATCATGACTTTTACTTAAGTTCTTAGTTATAATACAGGTTCTTGCTTTAAGCAAGAAATTAGGTGCATTGGGTGCTTGGAACAAAGAGGATATTAAATTAAGAGTTATGTAATCTTTAGTAAAAAGATACCTCTTTAGTCAGACATCAACGTGCTTCAGCCAGCTCAGTGCCTCCTTCAAAGGTTTAAAGATGCCTGTGAAGCATTTCTGATTGTGTGCATGACCAGCATAGTTTAGTTTTAAGGTTCCAGGCTGTAGGCAAAACATCCCTGTGTTTCCTGTGCAGTACTGGAATGGGAATTTGGTCTTCTGCTGGTTTGATGTTGGCTGGATGTCAGGTTCCCACAAAAGCCACTCTGTCCCTTCCCTCTGTAGCTGCACAGGGGAGAGAAAATATAGGTTCTAGAAACCAAAATAGAAGGAGTGTTGTAGGGAAAAGCACAATAATGTTAATAATGTTATCATCCATTCTATAAATGCTGCAGAAGTGCTACTCCTCTGTATGTAGGAATATTATTTCCCTTATTTCTAATAATATGTATCTAAATAACATGCCAAAAGCTGATTTTTGAATGGAAACCATTTCCCATTCAGAAGTAATTCAAAAGTAATTCCATTGCAATAGCCAAAGCTTTTCTCTTCTCTGTGAAGTCTACAATTGATAAAAGCCTAGAAAACAGGGAAAAAGATATTTTCCTTTTGAAAGACAAAACAATTTTAAACAGACACACTGAAAAAGTATGAACTGGATTCTCAGGCTTTCAGAGTGCACACTTTGTGCTTTCAGACACTCTGCCTGAGTGATGAGGTTACAATCATGCTTTTATGAGGAAGTGGCATCACAGCTAAAGCAACTGCTAAAGCTCTGTGCAGATATTCCCTTTTCAGATCTAGAGTAACCACCATATATAGTGTAAAATATTAAAATCCACAGAAAAATTTGAAATGTGAAAGAGAACCTGAATCTGCTCTTCAAGAAGTTGGTGGGCACTATTCAGGTTGCTGAAGATATAATGATTTGGTGGATTATAGAAAACAAAATAAGATACTTGGTTTTAAATAGATCCCAGACAGTGGGATTTTGGGCTGGAGATCATGAGAGTTATGCATAATTCAAAGACACATTTCAAGGAATTCATAGTTTCTGGCACTGTCCACAGTACAACCCAATATATGTTATTAAGTTGTATGTTATAGAATGTTTTTAATGTTTTTGTTACATTAAAAATAAACATCCTTAACAATGAAGACAAAGGAGCAGAACTCTGAATTAAGATCAGGTTTTGCTTTACCTATAAAATACATTTGACTATCAGTGTTTGTTTCACCTAAAGGTGAAATTCAAACAAAATTACAGATCTATATATAAGTTTCTGTAAAAAAAAAAAGCCAAACCAATTAATTGACTCAATTTGCAGCTTGTCAAGTTATCGGGAAAAAGAAAAAGCCAAAAAGGAGAGAAAAAGGTTGCAGCAGAAGAAGTGGAGACTGTATTTTGACATTCATAGACATTATTTCTGTTTGAGTTTGAAATTCATGCTGCAATTTTACCAACATAATCCTTGTGTTCAAACAAAACTTTGAGATGCCAAGACCATACTGCTTATGTACTGCATTTATACATGAGAGGGCTGAACCTAACATAGAATAGTCCAGGTTATTGTTGTTTCACTATGCAACATGTTTGCTGTCATGAACTAGGTCTTTAGCTGCACCTTATCCTCCTGTGTGTTACATTTTGTGATGAGTCCAAGAAATGTGATAGCTTCCACCTGATTTTGTGAAAGACCAAACAAAGAGATAAAAACACAGGATATTATATTTTAATGAGTCTAGCATCATAATCATCACCATCAACATCAAAAAAAGAAAAGTATCTTGGATTTTTTGTAGGGTAGTGACATTGACAAGGCTCCATCTATCACTCAGTCTCTTCAATAAACTTGCCAAAAGCACAAAGAGAATAAAACCACACACTAAGCATGTAAGCAATATTTAAAGTATGAACATACAACAGCCGTAGTGCAGGATCAGAAATGCAGAGTTTCTGTCATTCAAATGCTCAAAAGGTATGACAAGTTTCATCTGGATAAAACTGTCAACCAGAGGTGAAGTTTGATAAAGTTTTGATATACCCCTGTAAAAATAAGTTTTTGCATATTTAGATCTAAGTCTACATTCATCCTTTGCTCTGGCTTTATAGTAAACTGTGTATTGACTGTAGTAAATACTGTAAGGGAGATCACTTTACTTAGGTTGTGGTTGGTACTATCATGGACTACAAATATAGACATAAAAACCTTAGAGTTATTTTATGGACATGAATCACAATTATTTTCAAAATCTGGCTATATTGCAGTAAATTAATATCTAATTTTGAAAAATTCTTAATGACCACTGTCCCAGCTGTTTATTGTTGTTGGCCAAAACAAAGTTTAAACTGATTTAAACCATTATTTAAAAATTTTAAAACTCAAAAACTGTTGCGACTTTACACAAATTTTGTAACAAAAAATTGTGCCTTTGGAACTGTTTAATATTAGCATGAAGGAGAAATTTGACAAGTTACTCATGCAAAATTTCTACTCGAATAAATATTCAATAATGCTAATAATAATGAGTCAAATCTTAATTTGAAAAATATTCCTGTACTGTCTTTGATTTTTTTTTTTTTTTCCTTCATGAAGTGATGAAGTGGTGAAAGGATAATTAATTTCTGGGAAGTGTTCTTTGCTCCATTTTTTGGTTTGGGGTATTTTCCACCCTCTTTGGAAGTAACTAGCACAAGTAGTTTTGCTGCTGTCTATAAAAATTA
This sequence comes from Peucedramus taeniatus, assembly GCA_013400575.1. Lineage (NCBI taxonomy): Eukaryota > Metazoa > Chordata > Aves > Passeriformes > Fringillidae > Peucedramus > Peucedramus taeniatus. The sequence continues at coordinate 60,383 of WBNO01013248.1, read as the reverse complement.
TTTCTTCTCACTTCACGAAACAGAACACAGTGCTATTAAGAAAACAGATTTTACAAGATCACAGATTGCTATTTTACACATTCATATTAAGCTTCAGAAAAACAAGTAACTTGTAAGCAACACAGTACATCTCCCTTACCTTATTCTCTACTTTTTTTCAATGAACATGTGAAGACTGCCTTGCGCAGGAAAATTTAAGAAGAAAATTCCTAATTAGACTACTTCACCAAGCGGTAGCATTAAAAAAAAAAATGGCATTGAATAATTAACTTCCATGACTTTTTCACCATTGTGTTAGTTAAATTGGCTAATCTTTATTTTCAATTACCTGGGAGGCAGTAAAGAGAAAAACCTGACCAACCTGAATCTAACTAAAGACTGTCATTTTTGGTTAGGTTAATGTAGAGCAGAGTTGTCATTTATTTTGAAGAATATGTATTGCTATCTAAATTTTCTAGTAATGTTATTTATGAATTGATTTTCATCAGTAAAATTTTATTAACTGATGTTGCCATAAAAGTGCGTTGTAGGAGATAGAGGGTTTTTCATAAAAAGTTGCAACTGTTACTGCATTTTCTTCTATGTTTCTTCTTTACCAGCCCAAACCTGTCCCAGTGATGTCAGAGCACATTTGGAATTGTCTGATCTAAGACATGACAGCAGTTTTCACCATTATGAAGTGTTTCCATGATAGAATACAAATCTGGCAGATACCTAAAGGGATCAAAAATCTAAAGTAAATGGTAAACAAAAGTAAATGTGAAATGCCAATACCAGTTTCTGACAGCACACTTAGGAAATCCTCTAGAAACTGTAGTGTCAAATTAATTTCAGTACCTAAGCAAGTCTGGTATTTGTATCTCTGGAAAATTAACTTGACTGAATTTGCTATAGGGGAGATATTGTCTGCTGTAAAACAGACTGTAGAAATAATCAATGTATTGTCTCCATGGAACTTGCAAAAGTGATGTCTTTGTTTCCTCTGTCACAAGTCAGTACATTTCCATAGGGTTATAGTTAACGGTGAATTTCTGTAAACAGGCTTTGGTCAAAGCTTAAGTATTTGCTACAAGTACTTGCAAATACAAATATTTCAAGAAAGTATTTTCTCCAGAAGCTGCAATTTTTACCATCACTACCACTGATCACAATCAGTTGAAAACTTGCCGCATCCTATAAACTGAAAGAGATGGAGCTGTGTCTGTACCTGGATAGGAGACCTCAAGCTGCCCCCTTCCCATTACAGCATCTGAATACCACTGATAGAGAATATGACATTCTTTCCTTTGGCTTGTCAGTGAATGTTTGGCTAAAGGCCAAAATATATCTGGAACTGCAGATTTTTTGCAGGAGACATAAAGGGCTTTTTAGAAAATTTCACTCTGCTTTTCTTTACAGCATAGACATTTAAATTCCACTGTCTAAGTGCTGACTAACAGCTCTTTTCCTCCTGTAGAATCTCTACCAGAATTGTCAGTAGTTAGTAGTATAGTAAAAGTGTTATGTCATTTGTGGTTCTAAACTCTTGACTAATTCCTGACTTCTGCTGTAATAAAAGCTGCATTCCAACTTGAAATGGCTGCTTAACACTAATGGTTTGGATTATACCTAATATAGATCTGCACACAAAGTGTTTTGGGCAAATATCATAGCTGGTTATGATTCAATTTCATATATTAATGAATATTGAAAATGCATTGTACTTATACTCATTTATATTTGCAATGAAATGCCAATAAAAAAAAGCTCAAGCAACAAGACACTTCAAAGATTAAGCAATGAGATATAACAAATACTACGTAAGGAGGTAATAAGTTTAACTCAATTATATAGCTGCTTTATTACCAGGCTGTTGTTTTATGGCCTGCATGAAATGAAGGTCATGTTGTCATAGTTTGGTGCCTACACCCCAGTAGAATACCAGAGTCCACTAATTGGGCTCTGCTTTTGGCAGGGCCAGATGATAACTTGGCTTTGCTTGTAAATAACTGGCCCATTTTCTGGACATCTATAGTAAATTCCTCCAGAACCAAGAAGGTTTTGTTTGAAACTGCAATTTTCAGTGATGTCATTTTATAGGTGTTGAGTTAATGAATAAACTATTGAATGCCAGAGCAAAACATACATCAGACCTTTCAATGGCTCTAAATGTATAAAGGATTTTCAAAATTTCACTACTGAATAGATTGGGCCTCATAATCTTTCTTTCTTTAACCTTTATAAATCATTTAAACAATTGCAATTACAACTAAATACTTATTTGCTCTTGATATCAAAGTTCTATCTGTAATCCTGCTCGAAATCTCTGGTGTGATACATTTGACATTTTCCCATGGCTCTCATCAAGTTCGAAAGTTGTTCCAAACTTATGCCCTTATGCTTTTTTTTTTTTTTTTTTTTGTGTCGTTGTTCTTCTTCTCAGCCCTTGGTGCCAATGAGTAATTGGCAGGGTTTGTTGGTCTTCTGCACTAGTAGTTCCAGGGTTTGCTTTCCCAAACTGCTTTATTCCTCTCTTGGCACAGGACAATGTGTACCCTTGGCCCTCTGCACAAAAGCGTGGAACAGCACCAGCAGCAGGCGCCGAGGTGGCAGCAGCCGGTTTGGCACCAGAAGAGGCAGCATCAGGAGCCTCAGCAGGAGCAGAGAACACTTTTTGTGTTCTCACTGCGTCACAAAGCCAACATGCTCTCGGCTTTCGTGTGCAAAGAAGGTACTTCTGGTTTGATTAATTCTGTTTCAATTTCTCTCCATGGAAATTCTTATTTAAAGAAGGAAAAGAGGATGAAAGCTATTTTTTATGTGTTTTTAAAAATGTATTTGAGTGCTGCTATGCAGGTTTCTGTTGCAGAAGTACTTTGTAAATGGAACCCACACACTTCTTTAAATAGATCAACCACAGTAAATGAAATTAATAAAGTAGAACAGTACAAAAACAGAAACTGGAGATGAAAATAACAGTGAAAAATACTTAGTGCTTTCTTTTAATGAAAGAAAATATTACAGTGTTTTTTCCAAGCCACTTAAAATTTGCCAAGTGAAACAACTCATTACACTTCCCTAGTGAGATTGTTCTGTTATTTAACAGATCTCAGGAAATGTGTATTTGATATTCACTTTATATTTTCACCCTCAATTTTACCCATAAGCAGTGCTTTTACCAGCTAATACCGCTCCTATGCGGAGTGAACCATTTAAAAATTTAGAGCCTTTGCCTCATTCTTGTTAGAAAAAAAATTTTTTCAATGCAGGAAAATTCTGATGGAGTGCTAGGTAGAATCAAATTCCTACTGTAAAAAATTCATATGAGTCAGAAAAATAATGAAGACTGCTGATGACAGCATTCCATCGATTTGTATAAAACAGTCCGTATTTTAAAAAAAATCAAATAAATTTTCACATGTTATGGTTATGTTGTGAGTTACTCATGCAGTGATGTCTTTGGTCTTTCACCAGATCTAGATATTTTTTACCTTCAGAATTTTTCAAAACAATTTCCAACATTTCTACTTCCATATAATAAGTACACATTCATATGAGTTAAACAGTTTGAACCCAAGTGAGAAATAGCTGAAATGCCTCCAGTCTCCTAGTTCAGTCTGAAATCACTCCTACCTATAATTCATCACAGATCTATGGCAGATGTTGCTGGTCACCATGCAATTCAAACAGATAGAATTGAGTGGTATAGCAGGAATTAATAATTTTGATTGGGTTTTACTATTAATAAAACTAGAAATAAAAGTCTTCCATTGATTTCCTGCATGTGCATGTATTATTCTACAACATTTCTACTATTAATAAAAAAGAAATTCCTTATAATTTCTTTTCTAAGCCAAAAAACTGGCTATGTAGCGGGCTAGCAAATGAAAAAAATATGGAATTACATGCTATTTACAAAATAATTTCTCTTACGGCTTTGTTGTATCATTCCTTCATTCTACCACTGAAATATGTTGAGCAAGGTCCCACCTAAGAATTTATAAGAAAAAAATTATAAAAAATATAATGACTGTATAAGTAATTATAACAGAATCAGAGGTTACTGTAAGTGAGAATAAATGAATTATATCCTAATATCAACCCCAGCATTTCTAGAACATTACTTAAGGTGTATTAGGGTGTGAGGGAGGTCTCTTTTTCTCTTACAGCACAAAAAGTAGTCGCCACCTGTGCCTTGCAACATATCTGTAAATAACAGCTTGTAGCAATTATGCTGGTGTTCTACTGCCTTGCAATAGAATGAATGCAGCACTATGACTTCTAGCAGAACACACCGTTTTGGTTTCTACAGCTGATAAGCAGAGAAGCATCAATTATTAAACTGCATCACAGCCTTATGGTGAGGCAAATAATCAGGATTTGCTTACACAAAACAAGACAGCAGTGGCTAAATTTTTATAACGATATTTGCCTAACAGAATGGTACATTTAAAGGTCAGCTTAGTAATGGAAATAAGATTTCAAGAGAGAGGTGTCCCTTTGCCTTTGTTGTACCTGCACACAGACAGTAGAGTGTTGAGTTTTGAGGAAAATCTTAGCATTGTCTTTTCTTCAAATATGAGTTTAAAACAAAATCTAAATAAAACCAAAAGAATTCTTTAGCATATATTCTACAGAAAAAAATAATTATGAATCAGCAGTTTTAAGAGAGTGAATTTGCAAAGATGACAAAACCAATTAAGAATCAGATCACCTGTAAGTCCTAAGCGTGTCTTCTAGAATTGAGTTTATGAATAATAGTAAAGCAGAATTGACTTCATGTGCTTTTTTTTCTTTGAGGTAGTTGGAAATTTACCTAAAGAGTATTTTCATGTTTCTCCATGTTTTTGCCCTTCCCTTCCCCTGTTTTCTGTTCATTGGAAAAAAGAAATCAGAGATGAGTAGATATGAGAATTTTTCTTTCTGTATTTCCCGAATGAAAACACTTCACTTTTTTTTGTCAAGACAGATGTTTTGTCTTTAGCTCAGTTCCTATGGTTACAAAATTCTTCAGTACCTTCTGTACCAAACCAATATCAACTGTGAAAGTCTCAAAAATAAAGTACTTGACTGAAAAGAGATAGCACAGAAGCAGGCCTAGGGGCATATCTAGAGCTACAATTTTAGGATAATTTCTCGAGGACGACAAAACTAACATGAAACTTCTAGGTACAGTAAACAAAGCAAATAAAGACAAGGGGGAGCAAAATCAGTGAGTCCACACCTGCTGCTTGACTCTTGCCCTGTATTTCATTCTATAAGAAGGCAGAGTGTTATCTTATGAAAGCAATGAAGGATACTGGATCGAAGATGATATGGGTCAATAAGGAAAGCCTCTACATTTTTACAGAGCTGGCAGTAGTCTGGTCTGTTCTTTCATGCTGATCCCTGGGGAAGAACTTGTCTTGCCCTACTTCTTGAAGATTTCTTTGCAATTGCTTTGCTGTCTGCGAGCACTAGGATTTCACACAGTTTTCTCTGCTTTTCCCTTCAACATTTTATCTTTGTAAGCATCTCCAGTGCTGATGTCTCTTCCTGGAAATACCCTTGCTGAATTTCTCCTGCTTATAAAGGGTTTTTTCCCTTCTCTTATCTAATCTCAGCATGTTTTTCTTTAGCATAGGGGTCATTTCATCTGTTGTAAGACATTTTTAGTCAACATTTAATAAGAACAGAAGTCTTCATTCTATATTACCATCTCTCAAGATTTCCTTCAGTGCTATCACTGCTTTCCCTCATTCCTTTGTTTTCTCTAAACACAAGATGTTCAGTTCTTTTTGCTTTTTCAAGAGCCTGAAGTTCCAAAGGAAGGAGAAAACAAAGAAATTCATATCTGAGACACAAAACTATTTCAGCACTTTCACAAAGACTGCAAACAGTTACTTAATGATGACAACCTCAGTTCTTTTTCTCATGGCCTTTCACTGCTTCCAGAATCTGCATCAAACATTTGCAAATCTTCAGAAACAGATTTAAAATATTTACAAGGCTTTGAGTGTTTTACATTTACTGTCACCTTGTAACATTATTGATCTTGAATGTGGATGTTTGCCTTGATTTAGCAGTGCTTAAAATATTTAATGTCTATACTTTGCTTTGAGTATAACAAAATGAAAGAAAGTGTCATAAATGAATAAAGAGTAAATTAACATGTTTCTAAAGAAAAGTAACTTACCTCATAGCATGTAATAGAGTCTCACATAATGCTCACTGAACAAGACCTTAGAAAGATTTCTTGGAGAGATAAATTTAAGAGCACAGAATGAAGGAAGAATATGTTAAGAATGCAGAAAATCTCTTCCAATAAGCAATGGACAAGAGATGTAAAATATAAAGTATGTTAAAGGGGGGGTCTTGTAGTAGTTGTGCTTTCATTAAATCAGAGTTTTTAAAGATCACAGTGATAGGCTTCCCTTATTGATATTATTACTACTATTTGTCTATATTTATATAGTAAGGATAAGATTGTTGCCCATGAAATATCTGCCAGACAGATCTACAGGTCATCTCTGCAGTACTATCTGCATATGAGACACACCAGGTACTAAACCTGGAACTAGTTTGTGCACTAAGCCCTTTATAACTTGCAGAAGAGTGCAGATAAGCTCTGAAAAATATCTTTGTCAAAGTATTCCTCTACACTAAATCCTAGCAACTAAGGTAACCTGTTGCTTCTAATGTCATAAAGAATATAGGAACAAAACATTTCATTTTGGTATCTATATGGATTTTAAAATTGAGAATTACTACATTATTTGGAACCTGAAACCTTTTTTTTGTTATGGCAGTGCAATTGAGCTTAAATACCTACACTGTTCCTCCCTTCTGCTTTCATATCATCTGTAGAGCTGAGAAAAAAAGTGATCACTCAAAACAGGGAACTACCTAGACCTTAGAGACCACCATAATTTAATATATGCTACTATAGCATCCTCCAGTTGCATGATTTTTCACTCTAGTTTTTATATATGGGATATAGGAAGCAGAAGTCCAACTTCCTAGTGCTTGAATCACTGGTTTATTATCCTCTTGTTAAAAGTGATTGTAGTGGTGATGTTTTTATTTTCTTCCAAATCTGGAAGTTTATATTTGAGTTTATACCCATCATGACAAACAAAAAATCGTGAAAGTGGCAAAACCTTCCATGAGACATCTCTTCCTCAATTTTATTTGTCAGTCTATCTTCTTAGGGTCCACTTAAACATCTTAGAAAGAGATTGGAATATTTTGTGTGTGCTAGAAAATAGGCTATAAAATTATGCAGTTAGGAAAAATTAATTTATTTTCTGTTAGCTTGTAGATTGTTGAATCTCATTATTCCTCTCATTCTTCCAGTATCCATAAATGGTGAGCTGTGGCAACTACAGGTAGGATTTTACAATTTTTATTATAATGCTTTTAGCATATGTTTAAAAGTACAAAACTGTAATAAGAAAGTTTTAAAAACATAGGCAGCTTAAAGTGGGTCTTATTGTTTTCAGAATGCTATAACTTCCTGAAATAAAAATCAAACAGAAGGAAAAAAGAGCAAAAATAAATAAACAAATAAATGACAATACAATTAATACAGCCAGGATCCCCAAACTGGTCTTTTGCTATCCAGTCTATCAATCTACAAGTAAAGGCTAGCAGAAAGCAGTTGGATTCATATTTTCAAGTGTTTCTAAACAAGCAGGTTTGAATAAGCAGTTTTGATGAAAATTTTCTACAACAGGTTTATTAATTTCTGAGTGATATTGTATCAATTCAAACTAATCTATCATGAAAGTAGGGAGAGATGATACTTCTTTTATCCTCTGAAAGGGCGTGCATGAATCAGTAATTACAAAGCATTACTCAGCTCCTCCGTTTACTTTCATCTTGTGAAGAGATTAATAGCCATTCTTGAGACACCACCTGCTTCTCATTCATCAAAGGGATGCCAGGGGCTGGAAGTTCTGCTGGATGACTAAGGGCAAGGCAGGGTTTGATGAGCTAGCAGCACCTTTGGACTCAGGGAGGAAGAGGAGGAGAAACAAGTGCTAGTTTGTACACTGGATCCTCCCAAACATTCCAGCCACTCCTTATTTTGACACAGGTTTCTTGCCCTTCTCTGCTTAGCTGGTTGTCCAGACCTAAGGCAAAGAGATTGTGCTGGTTCAAAGAACTGTAGCTTAATTTCCTTTGAATGTCTCTCCCTTTGCTCACTTGTCACACCTCAACAAACAATATGTAAAACTTATTGCAAGTAGAGTATTGTGAGTCATGGAATTGAAATTTGGAGAGTCATTTTGCATTTCATATCTTTATTTTCTGTGACTGCATCAGATTCATGCATCTTTCCATTTCAATTTAACTTTAAACATGACATACTTCTATGTCTTTGTCTTCTGTTCAAAGTCTCCCCAAAGTCAAAAACAAATGTTTAAGTACTGTGCAGTGTTTCCTTTGGATTTATTTTTATTTTTATTTGTTGTTGATGTTTCTTTTTTTGCTGCTTCTCAAATATGAGTAAAAGATTGAATATCTTGGGTAACATATTAAGTGATTAATCTACAGTTAATCTGTCATTTAATTTTCTCCATGCTATTGAAAAGATTGTTCTTCATTATCTTGATAGCGCCTGGATTTAGCTCTGTTCTCAGCTGCAGGGAAGATGGTAACATTGGACCCAATAACTTAAGAATTATGAAAAAGGGATCCTTGCAGAACATTGAAATTACTTATGGTTTACTGTTGACGCTAATAATATAGATAAAAGATTTAAAAATTTACATTCATATTTAGATACAAAGAGAACCCCACCTGGTTTAATATGCTTGAGATTTTGTCGAGTTTTCTAAATTTATATTCAGTAAGGTGCACAAAATAATGTTCTGAATATTTTTTCCAAATTTCCCAGTTTGCATTCTTTAGTTACAGTTCAGCTACCAGGGTTGAGGACCACATAATCCTTTTATATTCCCAAAGAGGAATTTCATAAAGTGCTTATTCTGATGGGTAAATTGTATCTTTTGAAGTTCATCTATCTCACTATTTTATTTTATTAGTGGGAAAAAAAAATTGAAATTATAATGTATATGTTAACTTGATAACACAGATCACAAAATACTATTTTCAAATTCTTATAGTAGTTTTCACAGATGAAATTTGCATTGTGTTATTCCAGTCATGGTATGAAAAGAACTCTTCTCTGCACTGTGGAACTATTATCTGTTACTTTGACTGAAACAGAATAATTTTCAAAATATGATTACTGATTATTTTCTGCAAGCAGCCTACAGTGAAAATTGCTGACAGAAATTATCTGGCAAGATAGAAAAATAGATAGTTTGTTTCCAAGGATGAGAAATAATCATAAGTAGAAGAATAAATAAAAATAATTAGTATTACACTTTTCAAGATTAGTCCAGTTCTAAAGGAACTAGAGCTTTTTTTTTCTTTTTTAGCACATTGTGAAACTTGACATGCAATAGGATCTTAAAATAAAGTTCTCCAAAGGTAATGAATTTGGAATAGTAAAGTTTTGCAAGATTAGTTTTTTTGTAAATTATTGTTACGCTATTGAAGCCTGAACTAATATAAAGATTCCTTTTATTCAAAAGGTACTTTATTAAGGTTTCTTACCTGCTTTCCTGCTTATGAATAACCATATAATTAGCTGAAACACAGCTCTTATTTATGTATTTTAAATGACTCTTAGCTTTGACAGGAAATTTAACAATAGGGAAGACTAATTTTATTTCCTGTGTTCTGGTCATGCACAATTCACTAGAGGCACAGTATAACCCTTCTAGAGGTTCCTCATGCCAGGAGTTTTCTCTTGCTGTGTTGATGACTTCCAACCTGTTTCACATAGGTTTAGGATCTGTGGGTTTTTTATCTAGTATACTTTCTTCTTGGAAATAAAAAGATAAATGAGATAATTATGTATAATTTTGCTTTTATTGTTATCCATATTACATTATAGTGCATCCCTGGGCAATACGAGTACTTAAGTCATGTGGATAATATTGTAATGAACTTTCCTGGGTGAAGCATAGATATAATATTATTTTCATTATGGTTAATGAAATTATTACAGACTAATGGTTTGCTATGGGGAATCCGAGACACAGGATTCCTGCTTTGAGTAAAAAACAGTAAAAGCATAAATCTGCAGACAAATTATTTGATAAATTTAGATTTTTTGCTTGTATTGTAATACGTGGAAAAGGCTTCATTCTTTTGTCTCCTGTTGTACACAACAATTAACAATTTTGTATGAAGCTGTTTCTATGAGCTGAATGAAGTAACTGTGGGGAAGTTATATGTGATTATTTCCTTTGGCTCTGTCTTTGGCAACTGCAACATCAGTAATATGTTTATTGGGTGTGTGGGTACTAATATTTCCTTTATGTGTTTAACTCAGAGATTAGTGTTTTCAGTTTAGACACATTGAAATCACTGGTTTGGCCTCTCCTTCTGGAGTCGTTAATTATCCAGATTTGCATCCCAAGCAAAAACTTCACATAAATTGAAATGTTACTGAAATCCCAAAATTTTGTTTGCTCATTAATATTTAACATATTAAAGCAAAAATATTTAGGGAAAGAAAGACCTAAAGAAGAAATGAAAACAGATTTGGAGCCTAGATATAGAGTACCATAATCTTTTTGTACAGTTTTTATTCTGGACCAGATTACCCACGATGTGATCCAGAATCTGAATTTGTGTAAATTCTTGACTTTAAAGCATTTTGAAGCACTGTATTCACCATAAAAATAGAATTTGGAAGCACAGGTGAAACTATTCATAGAGTTAAGCAGAATTTTTCAAATTTCAGTCTAAACAAAAATGACATGATAGCTATAAAAGCAACATAGAAAAAATCAGCATGTTGCAAAATTAGTTATTTGCTACCCATTTGGTTCAGATCATTTCTCTCAAAAGACAAATAAACGAGCAATTATATCACAAATTATAAAGATGAATAGAATGTAATGATTTTTATTCAGTCTTTGAATGCTCAATAAAAATGTCTGAAGACTCAAGGAATATTTACTGGATATCCCTAGAGGAGTTTGCAAATAATCCTTCTACAGAGTTGGTATTCTCCAATATAAAAATGTATATAGTGCCTGAAATATTCATCAGGTTTCAGAAGTAAGCTAGGAGATGTAATCACTCTAGCATGCAGTGATAAAACGCTCACACAATAAAAGTGCTTTCGGTTCAACTCTCCTCTTCCTCAGCATCAGTGGAATTTGGCTTGTCACACTTGTACAGCTGCTCTGTTTGTTTTCTTGTGTCAAAGCTGCAACCACACACCATCAGCAGGGCACCACAACAATCACAAGCAATAAATGGCAAGGCCAGATCCATACAATGCAGAAATATTTTCCTTTTTAAATTGCAAGCTCAGTATTACATGTGTAGGTGATAACAGTGTATGTCCAATTTTGAACAAACATGATTGCTCAACTAATAAACTTCATCCATATTTCTACATGTCTAAAGACAATCTGGCCTATGGTATTATTTTTGGGTAGTTTCTACATGTTGTTTCACAGTTCTAAACAAAATAAAATTTTCTGGCCCCTACGCAATATTGTCTTTCACCAATAGCAATGTCCTTTTTCTTTCCAATACATGTAAGGGTGCAGATTCCTAATACCTAACTAAAGGCTTCCCTGGCACAGCTGAGCCATGAGTCTGTCCTGGTGTGGGGGCTGACCTTGGCTGGAGGCCAGGTGCCCACTAGGTCAGGTGCCCACCCAGTCTCCCTCCTCACCTGGACAGGAGAGAGAAAATAAGATGGAAAACAACCTGTAGGTTGAGATAAGGCAATTTACTACAGCAAAAGATTGTGTTAGATATTAGTTCATTCTTTGCCTTTATTTAGAGCTAAATATTCCTAGGTATTTTTTAATTCAAATATTATATTCAGTCCAAAACATAATGTATAAGATTTTTATTCGTGCAGGAGGAAGACAAACCAAAGGGAGCAACGTGAGTCATGATTTATAATTTAATATTGGTTTGAGATTTACAATGAGTGTTCTAGTCACGTAAGTTTGATTTCATCTGTGCTCTTACCAATTATTTTTTCATGAAGATCCTTCACAAACAGTTGCAATAACTTTGTCACGGGTGACTACATTTCTACATTTTTCTCTCTGCCAAAGAAAAGAATCTTGGCCCTATAATTTAAAATTAAATTAGTTCAGAGCTAATTAATTATTTTCATAGATAAGAGCTACTTATTATTTTTAATAACATTTATAAAGACTAGTTACAAAGAGGGACACATTCTAGTGCTGTAAAATCCTTCCAGGGAATTCAGGGCTGGGGAGTAATAGAACCTGTAAGTATACATTAGAGGTTCTTTCTGCACTAGTTACCAGTGAAAATCCTCTCCTGGATTTTCCAGTAGGAGGAAATTGTTGGTGATCATCCAGGCTTTTGATCACATTAAAAAATTCTTCTATGGAAGGCAAGTTGTATAATGCTACAGAAATTGTGAGGAGTGAAAAAGGAGATTTTTTTCTATATTCCCTTTGAGCACACTCTGGCTATTGATTGTAATTAATGTGTTTAAGAGAGTGCAAAACCTGGTTTTGTTACTGCCCATTATTTCAATGATCATGCACTTTTTGGCATAGCTAAGCAGATATTCACCTTATTCTGACAGAGCCACTTTGTCTTTCTGATTATTCACATATGTCAGACTTCATTTGAAAATACATTATCATATGCATATAAATGATCCTGAGAAAAGCTTAGGAAAGGAGTGCAGAGAATTCTACTATGAAAAAGAGAATTTGAAGAAAAATATTCAGAGACAAAAGTAATAAAAATTTACTGCTTTTTTGCCAGTCTCTCCTCTCTTACGGCTCTTATATCCTCATGACAATAGCAACATTTTTTTTAATTAGGAATTTGTATGGCTCTAATTTTGCCCTTTCATAGAGAAAAGCTGGCATATTTGTATCACTTCAATTTTGATGATAAGAACCCTTATTGTGTGGACTTTTCCCCTTTGTTTTTCATCTTGCTGCCTTCTGGGAAATATATTAATACATGAAGCACTGGGATTAAGGCAGCTGCATTCTGTCTTTTGACTTTCTGCCAGCCTTTAAAAGTCCTAGAGTCCACAGAACTGCAGGCTGTTGTATGAGAGTAAGGCCACTATTCAGGATGAAGGATGATTAATGTCCCTGCACTGCTGCCCCAAGGAACTGACCTTTGCAGGGGTGAAGCCTGGTTCAGTGCAAAATGCCTAACTCATCTTTCATTAAAATTACCCCTCATGGCCACAGTGTGGCCAAGATATTGAATGGTTAAGTGAATCACAAAATGATCATTTTATGAATAAGTGTAAGCTCTCCATGTATGGTTTTTACAAACAGGAGCTGTGTAGGAACTGAGGCAAAGGAAATGTGTACGAGGAGAGCAATGCATAATGTATGGTTATTTTTCCTTCCTCTCTTACGTGTTCTTAAATTGCTCAGCTGTAATATTAGCAATTACATGAATCATACTACTTGATTTTAACCTTCTTAGTTGTTATATAACAATAGCTTAGGAGCTTTATAAATCACTTTCATTATGGCTGTGAAACTGTTCAATTATTCAATTTTTTAAGAACAAACTATTTTCTGGTCCTCTTCCTATTGCTTTCAGCAAATTATCCTAGCAAATCTATCAGTCATACTCTGGCACTTCTACATCTTAACAATAATGCAATTAGAGCTTGTTAATTTTTTTTTTTTGATTCTTTGTTATGTTTATACCTCATTCCCTAAGAATCCACTCTATGGACTTGCTCATAAGCAAACTCTGTGTAAGCAGTGTCTGTATCCAGCATTTTCAGAAGTTATTTTTTTCTTCTGTCATTTCTGGGAAAGTTTCTATCATCTAAAATCAATGAGGGGAAGAAAAATATGCAGTAAAAAAAAGCCTATCAGAGTTAGTCAATACCAGAACAGCCAATGGCAAAAAATATTAATGAATTTAACAGTACAAATGGAATCCCTAAACGTAGCTGTGATATTGATTAGTTACTTTACATAGAATAAGCATATAGAAAGGTCAGCAATCAGTTGTGAGGTTCCATTGCTGTAGACTAAACTTTTTCTCCAATCAAAAAGCTTTTTTTGATAAAATGGCATTTCAATATACTGAATCTTAAGTTTTCATTTTAAGGAAGTCTTGAGTCCCTGCATTCTTATAGATATGTGACATAGTAGAGTCAGGAATAGAAAAGGAAGAAGCTCTACAGCAATCTAGGTTCTAAATACTGATAGAAGCTTTCATGAATTTTTTTACTCTGTTTGCAATAGCATATTAATATTTGTATCACAAAAGAAAAATAATGGCTAAAGAATTTGCATATTTGTATTTAGGATAATAAGAAATAAATACCAAAGTTGTTCAAACTGCATTTTTAAACTAGAGTTGGGCTGACTGAAGATTCCAAAGGAATACATAAACACCTATGTCAAAAAGCATAAAATGTTAAGGAACTGAAAAAGCATAGCCTCAGAAGACTGCTGAGAGAGATCATGCTGCTTTTTGGGACTTATATTGAAATTCTAGCAGCTTTTCTTTTTTTTTTTGTTTTTCTGATAAATGTTCTGTAAGGGTTGCTTGTTTCTTTCTGCAGAAAAGTTAACGGGTTTTTTTTCAGTAATTTTCAGTGTCATGTCCACTTGAGTTCCAAACTGTAAATGTTCTTTCTAAAATGGCTGCAACAACTCTGACAGATATTTTAAATTAATCTAAATTAATTTAGATTGAACAGAAATAGTGTGGATATAGACTCGATATAAGCAAGAACTTTTTTCCTTTTTTTTTTTTGTTTTGGTTTGGTTTTGTTTGTTTGTTTGGTTTTTTGTGAGGAAATCCTTGGATATCCCATTCTTTCTCTCCTTTACCTTATCCAGAGATTTCAGGAAAACCACAAGTATTCCATCTTCTTTTTCCTCTACCAGGAAGTCCACATAATCATTTACCTCATTCCATGGTGATCACTAATTAACGCTAGAGTGAGCTCAAGAAAAGAGAGACATTGAAGGAAGGTAGAGAGCTGTGCTGCTTTGTGGCTCAGAATTATGAGTTCAGTGCCTAAACTGCTGCTCTGAGCTCTACCAAGGCTTCAATTACGTGCATGTGCTATTCACTTACTTGCTTTTCTGTAATATATTTTTGAAAAAATGTGCCTTTGTTTTCTCTCTCCCAAGTTGAACAATTATCCCCTCTATGATGAAAGAAGGAGCAATAGTCACGAAATTTGGTTTGCAATTTGACATTGGTACTGACACTGTGTTTTCACACTGCAAATAATAGTACTAGATAAACTGCTTAATTAGTCATGAAAAATAGACGTCTCTCCAGGAACTTCACTCCCTATCAGTTGTTTATAGTCACATTTATTCACACTAGTCTATGTGAAATAGACAGTTACAATCATTATCTGAAACACAGGAAGCATATTTACTTTTTAAATGAGTATTTAATAATTTAACAGTACTCTAAAAATGAATTTAACACTCAAGAAAAGTGTTGACAGCCTTAGAAATTGATTTGTGTCTTTCTCTACAGAGGCCACATCACTAACTGAAGTATAAGTTTCCAACATAATTCTCTAAAAATAAGGCAGCTGAATTATTTGCTGAGCTCCCTTACTGGTCTTTAATTAGAAAATTATACAGGAAGAAAGATTATGCAGCTTAAAGCTTCATGAAAAGAGAAAGCAGAGATGGAGGGGAAGAAGGAAAGATAACTGACAACACTTTTTTAATTATTAGATTTCATAATTGTTTATGATGAATTTTGTGAGTTTATGGATATAAACAAGTTAACAACATAGCTTAATGAAAGACACAGGAAAAAATAATTTAAACAGCCTTATTTTTTTTTTTTTTTAATTTTAGTGGAACATTATTCTTACCCCTAAATATTTTTTGTTACTGATGTAGATAATATTCCATCCATATTGTTTACTTGCTTCTCTGGTTATCTATATCAATATATTTTTCCGAAATCCAAGATCTGGGTATTTTAACTCTGGAGACAGCATAGTACTAGCTATATATGTGTTCCCCTGAGTTTCAAACTAACCAATAGTTGGTTTATTTTTCAGTATAAACCACAGCAGACTTTATTAATTTATGTAATAGCCAAGAAAACTTTGTTCTTTACTTGTAAAACCAGTGATTTGCAGTGGAACAATATAGTTGGTAGCAATGTAGAATTTAGCAGACCCCCAGCTCCAGAACTTACGTGCCAAAGAGTTATCCAATGGTTGCAATGACCATAACAGGCTGCTGTGATAGAACAAAGTTTAAAATCTGCTAGATTTTAAAGCTTCAGAGACTCTTTTTCCCCCCCAAAAAATCAAAAACTATCAGATAGTAACAGTTTTTTTATTAATTTCCAAGCCAAGAGTACATATTCTTAAAAAAAAAATCCAAATTAATTTATTTGGTTATAATAAATTCACTTAATGGTGAAATATAACTACACTTACAAAAACAATTAACTGTTTAGAGATCTTTCTTCAGAATTTGAAATCCTATTAAAATCTACAGTTATCCAACCAATTATTTAGGTAATTATTTTGACCTATGTGATTATTGCATTAAAAAAGAATTTAAGCAAAAATATTCCTCGAACAGTTTAGTTTTATTAGTGTAACATAATAAAGTAATCAGAGATGATAAACAGCAGCAGTGACTTTTTCACTTAGAGCAAATAAAATGGACCTTTTGAAAGGATATAAAAGTACATAGTTAGCATTTATGATTATGAAAAATGAATTATAATTAAGGGTCATATAAGAGTAAACATATGCTTCCAACACACATTTATTTTGCACTTCTCTAAGCCTGTGGTGGTGATTTGAAAAACCACAGCAGTATTTCTGTGAGATGTGCTGTGGGCCACGGGAAAGTTAGGATGAGTTCTGGAGTTTTGAAGGATGGGAAGTGATAGGCTATAAAGTGGGAACAGGAGTTCATCTGTATGTTTTTTGTGTAGTGATTATGCAATTATACATATGAAAGATTCAAAATTTACTGTAGGAAAAATATCTCATTCTTATTAATTTTATTTTATAATTTAGCTTAATTTAACTGGGTTTTTTCAAAATTAGTTCCTCTAGCTCTTCTGTGAAATTTTTGATTCTGCCCCTTCTGGAGAGCAGTGGAGAACAGATAACTTGGGAGCACATGGACTCATCATAGTTTACAGAGAAAAGTATTCCAATTTACACATTGTAACTAACCAGCAAAGTAAACGAGTAAGAGCTGAATACTGTAAAGAGCTTTGCTTTGTCCAGAAGAGTTTAGGTCTTGAAAAACCATTTTATATGTTTTGCTTATATGTAAAAATGAACGTAAACTTTAAATGCATGTGCAAATACATCCACAGAAAAACTACTTGGTAGAAAGGCTGTTTTCATGAATGCAACTAATAATAATAACAATAACTTGTTTTAGAATAAAGCTGATGATAAAGTAGTGTATTAAGATGTTCTAACTCTACCAACTTTCTTTTGATCTCAGTTTTTACTCTAATACTAATTCCTGCAGTGTCACAGTGAATAGAAACAGAATACAACCAGAGACTGCCTTTTTTCCTATTCATTTCAAATGCTGATGATTTCTATCTGAAGTAAAATTGAAGAGGAGTCTCTGCCATTTTAGTTTTCATACTTAACTTTTCACTGCTAAAGTGCTGTGCAAATTTATGTTAAAATCTGTTGATGTTCCCAAAAGTAAATTTTTCACTTTAGGGAAGCACAATATTCTTCATCTGGGGACTGACTGATTGATATCTCCTGGTGCTTTGTTCATGAGCTGGAAAAGACAACATTTTCCCTCCAAAGAATCCTTGTTTTCACTTTTAAGAGTAGTCATTAACTTGTAAAAAGAGCTGTCACTGACGATGACAAGATGTCCTACAAATAATAGCAAAGTATTTGTAGAGTATCTTGTAGAAGTATATCACAAGTATTAAAGACAAAGCAAGACGTGAAATAGATAAAGAGTAGGAGAAAGTTTCAATCAAAGCAGACTTTCAATGAGTGATGAGCTCACTTTCAGGCACAAGTCCTCATATTTAAGAAATTCCCTTTTATTATAATAAACAGTAGTAGCTTATCCGCCCAGTCCATCTGAGGAAATGGATTTACAGGGAACTTAGGTTCCATCTGATTTTGAGGTTTCCACATACATTTACAGGGAGTGAGAAGATTTCATATAGCCTGTGCTATCTATCCTTGAGAAGTGATGACTGTTCCAGGACAAGCCAGATTATCTTTATAATAGTTAATTTGGGACAGTTCTCCTTTTGGAGATTCATGTCAACATGATTTGGGGGCTGGGAGACAATAGAGAAGAAAAAGAAATCCAATAAAATATAAAAACAATTCTGATAAAAAAGCAGTCTCCTATAAAGCATATTGGGAATGATTCACAAGGAAACTAGAAACTGATTCTTCTAATTGATTCCATACATATCTAGTGTACTTTCATGCACATTGCCTGTTGCAGTCTATATGAAACCAGCTTAGTTTTTAGGGCTTCTTTGCACTGCATTCCTTTTAGAAGCTTCAGCTGAAGATAAAACCCTGTGTGGGATCTTAAACCTGACTTGCTATTACATTTTTTAATTGGGCAAAGTTTGACTATTTCTGCAGAGGAGTAAAAATTGAACCTGCAAGTAAACGAAGTAGGAAATGATGGCCAGACTGCTTAGAGAATTGCATCACTGTTCCCATGATTTATTATTTTATATCATGAAAAGGCATGGGAACTCCTTCTGGGTATGAAATAATAATCAGTTACAACATGGTTTATGGAGGGGTTTGACTTTTCTGAGGAAAAGAAATATAAGATAGTGCTGTGTACTTAATGATGAGCTGCTGGTGATGAGGATGTAGCTATTTTAGATCTCTTGTGCTTTGTGAAGCTACAATAAAAACAAATCAATAACACCAATAAAATCATGTGCTATTTTACAAGTTTTCATAGCCCTATATATGTAAAAAATAGAATGGCATAATTTTCTTGTCTCCTTCCTGCTATCTGAGTAGTACATAAATTATTTCATACTGATGTATTACAAACTGTCTGGAAGAATAGGGTAACCATATTTACAATGGTTTCTGAGGCTACATAACTAATTTTTAAAGATAAACTTAGTGATTTATTATCTACCCTGTCTACCTTGTATGTTCAGTGCACTTCCACACCATTAACTCATTTCTTGAAAAATCTATACAAGCTCCATGTTAAAATGAATTATAACCAGTCTGTCCCCCAGAAAGCCATCCTGTAAACCTCTTCTTATCTTCATTTTTAATGTATTACAAAGGAAGAACAAAAATTAATAATAGTATTACTCTGTCAGATTAAGTGAAAAGAAATATTAAATTTAACACATTATATTTTTTTACAATTTGAGAGAGCAATATTTTGCTGTTAATCTCAGAAAAATTAGTTTCAAAGTAGATTTTTTTTTAATAAGTAATTGTAAAAATAATGATAAGTATGCCAAGTGAAAGAAATCTAACTAGGTTTGTTATGGATTGAAAACGTCACCACTTTATAAAATAGAATCTAATGTATAAAGTATGTCCTTAATAGTTTACTCCATCATGAACACAAACAGCTTGTAATTCTATTCATTTTTTAAAGAGGTAAACTCTGAGTTTTCTCTCTTTCAGCAAGGAAGTCAAATACTGGGCAGTTTCAGAATCAATGAAACTCTGGTTGCAATTTTGAAGACTTCTGCTCTTTATGAAGACCTTTGTACTGAAAAAACCAAACCAAACAAAAACCAACCAAAAAATCAAACCAAACCAACCAAACAAACAAACAAAAACTATAAAGGGAATGGTAAAAGAAAAAGAATGGAGGTTTGTTGTTTTGTTTTGTTTTTTTTCCCCTGGTTAATAGTGGACACTGAAGAAGATTTGAAATTATAGGAATTTCTAGATTAGCTTGACAAGACTGCCCCTAGCACATAAACACCTATAGAATTAAGTCCTGGGTGTTTTCCTAGGAAGGTACAGCAGAACTAAGAAGCATAAAGAAGAATAGAAGGGATAAGAAGAAAGCAGACTAGTTTTCCTCTTACAAAAAAAGAAATAAAATAAGAGAGGTATGATGGAATTCCTTTATAGTGAATTACATGATGAAGGTAAAATCAGGTTTTACTTTTATATTGCAAGAAATGGAAGTTAGTAATGTCACATGGTTTAAAGAAAAAATTAAAAATCAGTGCTTTTCTTTGTTTCTGACTTAGAAATTCATTGCTATGGGCTCTTTGGAGGCCCAAAGTACAAACAGAAGCCAAGAAGGCTTAGGCAAGGCTAAAAAAGACACAAATATTGATCAGTACAAAGCAGAACGATATGGATGCAATCTCAGACAAAGAATTTCTAATCAGGGATTAATGGAAGAGTACACCCTAGTAAATGTGATACTTCATATGTTTTGGGTTTTTTCATCTATTTAGCTATTCTGCCTTCATTAGTATAAGGTTCCAGAATAGGAGACTAGTCTGTAATGAAATTTTATCTGAAAAAGAGTATTAGTTCTAAATTTCATGTGCCTTCTAGTACATTTTCTTGAGACGTGATCATGCCTCATGAGTATGTGGGAAATTCCCTGAAAATAAATCCACTGCTTATGAGAATAGCAGTCATCTATTCATGATTCATTCAAATACTTCCTCTTAAACTACTAGTGTGTGCTTCAAATATCTAAGGATTAATTTATGCAATGAGAACTGAAATTCCTGGGTGCTGTACAGACAGTAACTAAGCATGGAGGGAGTGTTTATTTTCATTCTCTTCTCAGACCCCTATCTGGGAATCATTGTATTCAGAAGATCTCTTATAGCCATCACATCAGAGAGAGAGATTTCTTGCAATCACTGGTTTCTTACAGCAGATGCTGATAGTACTTTGCAGAGATTCTAAGAGATCTGGGGGGTATAAAGTAAACCCATATTGAAAGCGAAGCAAACCAAGAGCCATTCCTAATGAAAAAAAGGTTGCCATACCATTTTCTGAACAAAGAATTTGAAAAGTCTTTTTCTGTGAGGAATAGTCCTTGTCTGTAAATTCTGTAGTACTGTGGACGTCCAGTAATGAGTAAGAAAAAATGGAGAGGACTCTGTTTGTAGGGTTTGCTGGTGTTTCAACATTTCTTTGTAAACAGCTAGGCTGTTCATTGCATCTATCAGCTGGAAAAAGCTGTACCTTGTATCTTCTGGTTTTTTCACCTTTTGAGAGAAAGAGAAATTGCAGGTACCCCTTTTGTAGATGATGGATTTTGTATCTATATTTTCTTCCTCATCTTTTCAATTTTTCCATTTGAAAGGCTTATCTACTAAAACTGCAGTTATGACTGACAGCAGAGAGACTTGCATATGGTCCTGTTGGTCTTAAATATTGAAGGTTCTAATTTCTTTTGCACACCAAACAGTTGTTTGTAAAGCAAAAAGATGAGTAAAATGTGTCCAGGCCATCAACTGTTAATTGTTGCTCAGGTTTGAGGGAAACATGCTCCCTCCAGAAGCACAGCAGAATAAATACACAGAAGTCTTCTTCTGTATTTATATGTGAATTTTAAACTATGCTAATTTTATACATAACAGTTGTGCCAGGCAGATTCTATTTACATTATTCCTGTAGTTAGCAAGACATTGATATTTGCTGGCAATGAGTGTTTCCAGAAGAAAACCTGTTATTGTGGTGCCTCATTCCCATGCATCAGTCATATGTTATTATGGTTTGGGAATATCAATTAAATACAAGAACTGAAATTATAACAAATTAAAGATCTTTTTCATTACTTGAAGCTAGAAATTTGGAGAAATATAAAAAAAGCGTGGTGAAAGGAGCTAACACATAACATTCAGAACTTATGAGCTTGAACAGCTTACAATGGGTGGCTCTTCATGACCATAAGCGAAGATCTTTCTGTCACATAAAAGAGAAATAGAGAACTGACTCTACAAGTCTGATCCTTTCTAGTCCTAAGAACAGGCTAAATTAAAAGAAATCTGTAAAATTTATGCTACAATAAAGTGATGAAGAAGTGGTACTTAATCTTTATAATCAAGTCCTAGATTTGATTGCATTTGGCTCCCTTTGTTTGTCAGAGATATTCTTGTGGTCTTTCATTGCACGAAGACTACTTTTTGCAAAGTCCCTGCTACTCTTGTAAAAGCATACGAAATGTATTAGTTCATCAATGCAGATTAGGCTATATACAGATGTGGTGTGATTGGATACAAATCCAGGAAAAAGCCAAAGTTCAAAAGGAAGAATAACAAAAATCACATAACAGGAGGAAACGATATCTGAAAACTACAAATAAATTCACATGGCACCAAATTTTAGTTGTGTACTTATATTAAGAATTGCTGAGAATTTAAATCTGTGACACTAAGTTGAGACACTTTCAAAATTTACTTATGATCTCAGGTTGAATGAGTCTGGGCACTAAAATCATCATTCAGAGCACTCATTTTTGTATGTGCACCACAGACCCTTTATAGAAACACAGAATGTATATTTACAAGCCTACATTTTATCTGAAACTGTGCAAATCTGGAATTCTTCATAAAAAAGTGAAACTTCAGATCCTTGTTTTTACTACTACAGGTGTGGGTATGCCTTCTTCTCTAGCATAGTGGTCTAACTTTTATTCACATACAGAAGGACTCTTAATATTTTCTTACCACATTGTTAGCTGCATGTTTATCTTGAATTAACCACAGATATCACATTTCAAAGAAAATTTTTTTTCTATTATTTGTATTTCAATACAGTTCCTCAGATTCAGTCAAGAACTAGGTTTTAATCCAGAGATAAGAACATCATTGGAGGTTTTTACCATGAATTATAATCAGAATATTCCATGATTTTGTGATTCTATGACTGAATTTCTAAATGGTCTTTAAAAAGCTGGACATAGAATCACTAAAGCTTCAAAAGAACCATACTGAAATATTCCTCACCATAAGGGTTGAAAAATGTTGAGAGCTATAAGAATTATTCAGTTAGATCAGAAACTGGTAAGAGAGTTGCTGGAACAATGTCAGGAGGGCTGAGAATTGCCTACAGTTTACAGGCAGGGACTAGTAAAGGGAGGACAGCTTTCTCAAAGGCTAGGTCACTTAAAGCTGATTAGCTATGGACTGGATGTGGAGTAAAAAAAAACATTAGGATGTAGAAAGAAGTCAGCAGGGCTGAACCATAGAGAATATCCAGAAGAATATCATGACACAAAGGTAGGAAGAACCATGCAGAGATGAAAAATATAAGTAGAAGTAGCTTGCACAGAGATGTGAAAACATGTACCTTGGTGAATTATTCATAGGAAGAAGAAGTGCTGCACAGCTTATCAGCCTTTGATATGGGGAAAATGATCCATTTTTAGATCCATGGATAATGGAGTACTTCATGAGGTGAGACTGTGTTTGGACATATGTGTAAGTTATTTGTCTTGTAAGAAAATGTTTGCATTGTGTCATGTGACTATAGTATGATACCAATGTTCTCCACAATAGTTATTCTTAGTACATGATGTCTGCAAGACTCTGCTTTTAGTACTACAAAATACATTGTTCATTTTCTATTTGTTGTTAAAATGCAGTAGGCTCGGTTTCCTTATAGTGTTTCAATAATCTACAATAGTTTCTACAAGTCACTGAAAACCAGTTCAAATAATCATTAGCAGGATAATGGTTAGTTCAGCTAAGATGTAACCTTCTTACTATGAACTTCTAATATGATTAAAGGAAATGGGAACGGTACAGCTAAAAACTAAAAAAAAAATTGCATTCATTTTCTGCAAATTTAATGCAAGTATATTTATTGAGAGGAAATGATAGTGTGCAAAACACCCTCCAGTTAGACTATGCAATAAACTGAGAGAAAATATTATGCCTAACTTCAATTTTGAAAGTTTACTCTCATGATGAGCATAATGGAGACTTTCAATAGCTAAGAGTAATTTTTGCTTATGCATATTTTGTGCATTTCTATGAAACTGCATTTATTTATTTATGAATAATCTATGTTTTGTGGCAATATTGTTAAAATATAACCAAATAAAATTCTTTCTTAGCACTTATTCCAGTCTTTGGAAATAACTTGGCTATATTTTATGAAGTTGGGTAGAATTAAATTAATTTTAGACATAGTAGACATGTCATTTTTTAAATGTAGCTTATGTAATTTTCCTTTCTTGCCACAGAGTGACTGAGTATCTTGTAATACCACTAAACTGTCCTGTATCTCATAAGAGAAAATTAATTGTTTAGCAACTTTATACTGTGACACACTTTTACTATTCAACTTTTTACTTTTTGTGAAGTGACTCACAAAATTACTTCAATTTAGCAGTTCTCCTGACTGACATAGAAATCTCAGTGGACAGACAAAGGGTGAAAGGTTAATCCACTTTCACATGTGAATGGGAATCTTACCTTTATTCTCAGTGATACAGTTAAAAAGAAAAGCCACACTTTATTTAAATGTTGTAGTTGTAATATCTTCATCAAATTGTTTGTAACCAAAATAACTTGCTTTAAACTCTGTGAGAGCACCTTGACAAAGGCCTCCTTTGATTTAAAATACGCATATTTGTTTTCTACGACTATATTTTAAAAAATAATTAAAATTATCTGCAATATTGAGTAAATCCTCCTGGTGTCATCTTCCTGTTGGGGGAGGACTGTCACTAAGGTGTCATTTCTGACTGTTTCTAAGCTGTGGTCTCATAAGGCATTTAAGGAAATATATGCAGGAAAAAAATAATTAACTGAGAGTTTCTTAAACTACTGATATGCTGTGCTGAGGTCAGCTTTCTACAGTTGTTTGCACTGACTCTACAGATTCTTTACGGCATCAGATGCCATTTGAAATGTGGTTAGAATTAATAAACATTGCAGGGATAGCTTCCACGTTCCTTAGAAATTATCTATAGTCACCTAAGACTAGAATTTATACTTTTAGCTGGAATCATTAGCTCATGCTGCCATAAAAAAAGCCAGTAATGCAATTCATCTTTGGAGGAAGTATGTTCCTTTGGGGAACATAAAGTGTATGAAATCCTATAGTTTCTTAGAGAATCTTGGTAAAAGTTCCAAGAGACATTGTTCGTGAACCCAAATGAGAATGCAATTAAAGGCTGAAATTCCTATAAAACAAAGCATTTCATAGGATGATGCAAGAAACAAGAATAATTTGGGATAGCATTCAATTGGTCTGGAGCAGTCTTGGTTGTGAAAGGTAGATCTTAATAACTTTTGCAAAATTTTTAAGTCATTTTTTTAAAGCCATTTTCAAATACTGAGTAAAACAATCGGGGTCTTGTGCTTTGAGACTGTTTCACTGAAGGAATTGTTTTCTTGAACCCTTGGTTGCATTTGCTACCACCTTTTAGTGGCATTTCCTCATGAATTGTAAAGATTCTATCAGTGCTATGACTTTTTGCTTTGCTGAGGTGTGCTACCTTCCAAGTACTCTCAAGTTACTGATGATCTGAGCATTATTCATCCACCAGTCCTGGATTTATTTATTCACTAATATGTCTATATGACAAGGTAGCAGTTTCAAGACCTTTTTTATTTATTTTTAATTATTATTATCACTTAAGTAAACTTTTTAGTTGCTTCTTCACAGTTTATCCCATGTTCCTAAGATCCAGGCAATAGGGTCTAAAGACTATGTCAGTGCTTCTCTAGTAGTTTGGAGCAGCACTTTAGTCAGCCTACCATAGTCAGAAGTCCTGGAAAACATCACAGGTGGAAGGGCAGATGTAGCATGAAGTCCCCTGTCCAGAGGTATTTTTCTTATGATAATGTCCACCATATCAAGTAGAAAATCTACAGTAATATTAGGTATCCATTAGCATGACCTCTGAGATAAATAAGGTAGGCTTTTAAGAGAGGCATGGCTTGTCCAAAGGCATAATTATAGAGTGCACTGAAGTGCCCTTTCTGATGACATCTGTTTGCTGATACATTTTGCTGCATCTTCCAAGTGGGCAATATCGTCAACATAATTATTGCTTAGGCAAAGAAGAAACTACTTCCATGCTAATCTAAGAATTATTTCATCCATTATTTTGTGGAAGCTGACTTTACTGGCCCTCAGTTACCCTTAGATGGTTTATTGATATTCTGTGTTTCAAACCTGCAATTAGTAACTGTATCTGCTGAAAAGCATAAACTAGTTCACATCATTGGGTAAGCAAGAGCTCAGCATTTGCTAAGAAACTGATATTGTGACCTCCATCTTGGAAGAAAATATGTAATAAGGAAAGGTTATCACAGTTTAATTAAAAAAAACCCATCAGAATCTATTGAAGTGGATTGAGACCAGCCCTGCGGAGAAGGACTGGTGGGTGTTCGTTGACGAGCTCAACATGATCTGGCAATGTCTGCTTACAGCCCCAAAAGCCAACCACATCCCAGGCTGCAGCAAAAGAGGTGTGGGCAGCAGGTCAAGGAAGGTGACTCTACCACTCAACTCTGCTCTTGTGAGACCTCACCTGGAGTGCTGTGTCCACCTCTGAGGCCCCCAACTTAAGGAAAACATGGACCTGCTAGAGGTCCAGGGGAGGGTGATAAGTATGATCCAAGGGCTGGAGCATATCTCCTACAGAAACAGATAGAGAGACCTGAGGTGGTTCAACCTGGAAAAGAGAAGGCTCCAACACACCTTAGAGTAGCTTTCCAGAATCTAAAGGGGGCCTAGAAGGAATGTGGAGAGGGATTTTTACAAGCATATGAAGTCACGGGACAAGGAGAATGGTTTTTATCTGAAAGTAGGTTCATATTAGATATTAGAAAGAATTTTATTTACTTTGAGGGTTGTGAGACACTGGCACAGGTTGCCCAGAGAAGCTGGTGATGCTCCCTCCTTGCAGATGTGCAAGGCCAGTACTCAAGGCTTTGGGCAACCTGCTCTAGTGGAAGGTGTCGCTGCCAATGGCAGGGGGGTTGGAACTACATGATCTTTAAGGTCACTTCCAACCTAATCATTCTATGCTTCTATGATTCTAAGTTAGGTCTAAATACAACCTGGTGTGTCCCAGGCATGGCCCCACCTCCACAGAAAATTTTCCTCAAATCTTGCTGTCTCAAACCAAAAGCAGGATTTACTCTAAAAGACAGGACAATAAAAACCATTTTGCAGAAGGAAATGAACAGAGGTTGGAAAAGAAGGCATTAAGTATCTCATCCTTTTCCTCATTCTTTGTCACTATTTCCTGCCTGCCCCTTCCAATAAAGGATGGAGAATCTCCTTAGCCCTCCTTTTGTTGCTAACTTATTTATAGAAACATTTTTTTTGCTGTCTTTTAGGGCAGTAGGCAGATTAAGTTCTAGTATTATTAGCATAATACTTATGTTCTGCTGTCTGCAGCCCATTTGAGTCCTGGGTGGAATTTTAAAATTTTCATAGTTTGATAAGTCATTGTTTTTTTTCATATTTGATGGTGTTGAATTTCCATTTATTGAATATTCTGAAAGAATCAGAACTGAAGCTTAAATTAACAAAAAATATCTCTATGAACAAAAGCAAAGTATGCTGCTTTGCTCCTTTTTTTTTTTTACATGTGATTAACTTTGAAATAGTTGTGTTTGTTTTACCTTAAGTACTAACAGAATTTTTATGATTGGTGGCACTGAGAAAGCTCAGAGACACCTACCATAGCAAATATGCCATCTAGAGTCAATTAGTATCCAGTTTGTAGGTGGGTGTGCCCTCTTTCATTTGTGGTTGTGTTTTCTGAGCTAAGAAAGAAATTTTCTATCAATGTAAGTAGACAAGTAAATAATAGGCTTTTTTTTTTTTTATAAGTAGGAAACAAAGAAACATTTGCAGCATTTAATCATAAGGTGTGAAATTCTTTGCTATGAGGATTCAGTAATTGACATTCATATATTTCTCAAAAAATGATTTTAATAGTATTGGGTAATTTCAGGTTTTGTACAAAATGTGTTTTATGCATGACCAGATAAAGATAATCAAATTTTGTGCTTCTTGGTATAGTGTAAGAGCTTCTTGGACCAGTGGACCAGCTGAAAAATGCACAAACCTCTCTCACCTCTCATAATAGCTACCTTAGTGTCTATCACACTACTGGTGTCCCATTTTATTTTGATAAAATTGGGGGTGAGGGAGAAATGGACAGATGGGTATTTCCCTCTTTCTGTGTTAGTTATTGACCTAAGATTGTAGAGGAATGATTTCAGGTACTAAATTAGTTGTCAAGATGTTGTGGCATGTATTGTGTTAGCACAGGAAAATAAAAAGGGAAGGTATAAATAAAACGACAAGTTTGATTAGGCAAAAGCTTAATACAGTACAAATAAAACATAAAAGCATAGTTTCTGACATTTGATTCTATTTAAAATATTTTAACTGCTTCAAAGTCATATTGCCTTACAACTATATTCTCTTTCCTTATATACAGGAAAAATTAGTGTCTGTCTTTTGCAATAATGTTGGGAAATCTGCCTTCTCTTCAGATTATCATATTCTAGCAGTAGTCGGTGGAATGTTATCAGTAAAAGAGAATTTAATGATCTCAATTCATCTGTGTTTTCTGTTCAAATTAATGCAGTGTTGGAGGAAGTAACCAACTTAAAAAGTACCAACTCAAATCCCAGCCTGTTGTTTCTTCCTTTGAGCCCAAAGGTGTTAAATGTTACTCCCCCGCTTCTTACAGCTTCAGTGATGTGAAGAAATGTATTTTCATATAGAGAGCACAGGATCCCAATTATGTCAGTCAGCTGAGGTAGTATAAAGCCTTGAGTCAGTTGCAAATAACAGATAATAACATTAAAGTCGGTCTGTCTCATTACTCCAAGAGCATATGATGTGTTCCCATTCTTATAATTACATTTCTTCCTATAAAATATTCCCTGAGATCTTTCAGTGGCATCCTTCTTTGACAAGATAAAACCTGAACGGTCAGAGTATCCTAAAGTATCTTTAGACCTTTTCCATAGTACTAAAAAAGAAAGCTCCAGTTTCTGTAGGTCTTACTGCTCTAATTAGAAGGTAGAGTTCCAAGGCTTCTTATGCTATTGAAATTAAGGTGCTGGACTTATATTGAGGAAATTTGAGATCATTTCTAGCTTTTCAAAGCATTCTTTCTAACCTCAGATCATGTCTAATTTTTTTACATTTATATGGTAGAGAATGATTGTTATTCCTCAGTCTCAGATGATTCAAACTTCCATGTACTCATGCTGTTCAGACAACACTTGTTGAAGCTACAGAACATCATATCTGTTAAAAATATAATTTATATGTTGTAGAGAAGTTTAAACAGCCTTGAGTGGTGGGAGGGTGGTGCTTAAACTGAAACCAGTATTGCCTGTTGCTTGTAATCCCAACTCTCCACATTTCTGGGCATGTTGAACTGTTTTCAGAATTAAGTATTTTTTACCTTGTTTTACCTCTTCCATTTAACAGGCAATGTATCTGACCACAGCTACCTGCTTTCCAAAATCCATTGTGAATTATAGTTTTTTTTCTCTTTGACATATGACACTCTTGGAGTTGAAACATCACTGCAGGTACACTGAGTTTATGCATGGCGGGGAAGGTGAAGAAAATGAAGATTATTTTATTATTGCAATGGAAATATATGATACATGCAGTAAAAAGTTCACAAGACAGTGCTGTGTAAATATTCAGTTTGAAAGTACTTTTCTTTTATCAATGCTTGAACAAGTTTTCCTTAAATACACAGTGATATATAAAGGCTCTACCAAAATTGCTCAGGATCTCAGTGTCTCTGCTAAAGCAGCATTTCAAGAGAGATGGTAGCCACAGCAAGTCAATGGCTAAATGCCAGTTTGAAAATGTTATTTTGAAAATACACTTCACAGTTCATTTCACAACCATGGACAGACATGCCTTCTGCCTCTAGAGGCGAAAAAAAAATCTAGGCTAAGAAAATGGGAACTATTCTTTTAAAGACAGATGAAACCCTTTTTCTCTCATTCTTTTTTTCAATAATTATTGCTCTTATTGGTGCAAAAATCTCTACAGATAAATTATAGAACACCTTTGTTCCATACAGGTCTACATTACATAATATATAAACTGCAATCACTGTAACTCCCTTTATTTAGTGTGCCTTTTTTTTTCTCTCTTGTCATTTTCTCTCCCTTTTGTTTTTTTTGTTTTGCTTTCATTTTCTTCTTCCTTTCTTAGCTGAATATGCCTACTCTTCATAATGTCGAAGGTATTAAAATAATACAATGTTAACATAAAACATATGGTTTAAAAAAAACAGGTCAAATGCTGCCAAAAGTCCAAACACTTACCAAGGACTTACTACAAGGCAAGTGCTACAGATATTCTAAATCATAATGTTCGTACTGTTAAAATTAATGAAGCTGATGTTCAGTTCCGAGTTTTGTAAGAATGCTCTTTGATATATCTGAGTTTTTCTGAAAATATCAAGAGATTCATCACAGACAGTAAAACCCATATATGCTTAAATTTTGTCTTAAAATTACACTAGCTCTGAGTTTCAAAGACACAGCTGTATTTCTACAGCAGTCAATGAATGCATGAAGTGAGGAGAAAGAACCAGGATCTGTGTCTGTCATTAGAATTTCTTCAGAAGGTGGGGGGGAGAAGTAGAGCACTGACTTTGCTTGTTTGTACTGCAATAAAAGAAATAAATAAATACGAAGTAAATAAGATGGCCAGAAAGAAGGAATAAAAGTGAGCAGCTTACTCAAGAGTGAAGCTGAAACTATTCTTTTTTGCCCTCTCTAACCTTGGTTCAGCAGTGTAGGAGCATTTCAGCTTTTACAGCCTGTGACCAGGCTGCCAGCCCCAGCTCAGTTCAATGCTTCCATCTGCTCGCAGTCCGTGGGTTTTCCACATCTCTATATATGGTGCTTTTCAGCTGAGTTTTTCTACAGTGTAGCCTGCTTTTATTCTCTTTTATGCACTGACTGAGGAGGAAAAGGAGTCAGTTTAATTTATTTATCTATTTTTATTAAAAGGCTGTAGAATTAAAAATGAGCCAAAAGAAACCCTAAAGCTTTGACTCCTATTATAAATCAGCTGTGTCCTGGTCTCTATCTCTTTATTAAGGTCAAAGAAATGTCTGCATCCAAGTCCTTCTGGATTTTACTCTTGGGAGGTTAAACCCCTCTCTTTAATAAAACCAGCTTTTTAATTTTTTTTGTTTGTTTGCTTTTTAAATACACAGAAGGAAAAAATATAATCTCCTTCAACAGAAAATATCATTCTTGACAGAATTTTTTTTTATGGTATGGAATAGGCTGCTGTGACTACTAAAGAAATCCCGTTTCATGTACTGTAAGTACAGGCAGGAGAGATCCTGAAATAGGATATGCTCAGTAGGACAGTCCCACTGCACTGAATTTCTGTTGTGCCACAGTGTGTATTGTCAAAAGTCTTAGTGGTTTCTTTTGAAAATATAGTAAGCCCTGCAGGAGCTTCATCACTCTCATTCCTTTACAGAAAAACCCAACACCCCTCAAAAAAAACCCTGAAAGACCAAAACCAACCAAACAAACCTTCCATCCTTCTGCCATCACAGAATACTTTAGGGAAAGAAGATGCCCCTGTTATTTTCATGCACTGCAGAGTTTATTAACGAAAGAACCAATTCCTATCACCGTGGTACCTTTAAAATCCTAATAAATTACAGCAATAATTTTCTGTTAGCCATGCTACTGATCCCATTTGGATTTAAAGTTATGGCTCGTTATGTTTAGCATCTGCTTTATGCACACAGAAGTCTCATTATGAATAAATCAATAAATCAATTAGGGGCAGTGAGCTTTGCAAAGGCTTGCAGTAGAAAAATTGAAAACTATGTTAGTTAACCCATGATGCATCAAGTAACTGTTTTCCTACTATTGGCCTTTCCAGAAAAGAGAGAATACTGATGGTGTCAGGATATGAAAAATAAGGTATCCCACACAACAGGGAAACAGTTTGGCATCCCTCTGAATTAAACTTTCAGGCTACCTGGAAATTTAAAGTAAATATGCTTAGGGATAGGGATCCTGGGATGGTTAATTCCTTTCTAAGTCCATGCTGCCTTTGCCATCCAAATGTATAAGAAAGTATGGGAAGAAGATTTCCTTCCCGATCCCTACAGAGGACTGATTCCCCCTTTGTTGCTGTCAAATTCTCAGAATTATTCTGGCCTCTGTGGATGCCTATGTGATGGGAGAATACTGAAATAATAATACTAAGAATTTTTGTACATCTCACATTTCCAGAGATGCAAAATTCTCCCAAAATTACAGTTTGTGGGTTGCTTCTCCCTCTTTACCTCCTACCTCAGAGAGAACATTTCGGTTTTTTTCTCTAAAACCCATTTACAATATCAAAGAAACACACATATAGTTTCAGGGGCATTTTTAATGTTCATGAAATGAAATTTTGTTTGAAATTCACATACAAAAACACCACAAATAGTCCATTAAAACCCGTTATAGTTGAAACTGAACAGTCCCCTGATAGTTTTCTCTACTTTCCCTGTCACTTCTTCCCTCTGCTTAGGTGACATTGTGTTTCCTTGGAATCAAGAAGATCAAAGCAACTTCTGACCTCAGGTGGTTCTTGTGTTGTGAATTATGGAAACAGTTACAGCTGCCTTGGAGGCTTCCACATTGCCTGGAGTTTCAGCTGTAAATTTAGCAGAATAGCATGATCTTGAGAGTCAAGGAAAGAAAAGCACTTCTGGGAAGAAGGGAGCCTGTGAATTTATAAATTGTCTAGAATGAACTAATACATTTAAGTACTCATGAAAGCTTATCCTAGAGCTATTTTTGTCTAGGCTTTTCTTTACATAAAATATAATGTATTTTGCTGCTCTTCATGGAAGGGGCAAGAAAATGAGTTGTCTAATTTGTTTCTGTTCTTCCTATTCTGTCTTTCATGTATAAACCAGAAAATAGTTCTTTTGATGTTGATTTTTGGTTGTCTAGAAATTTTGCTCTTTCTACATTTTTCATTAAGTTCATAGCTGCTTCTCAACTCCTAATCTAATAAATTACATGCTTCTACCTTAGAGAAATAAAGAACAAAATAACCCACAAATAAACAAACCCCTAAACCAAAATAAACCAAAAAACTCCAACTCCAAATCTCAAAATGTTATTTCACTTGGAATTAATTTCTCTTTATAATATTACTTAGGTGGTGAGGCACTGGGACAGGATGCCTGGAGAAGCTGTAGATGCCCCATCCTTGAAAGTGTTGAAGGCCAGGTTGGGTGGGGCTGTGAGCAACCTTGCCTGGTGGAAGGTGTCCCTGTCCATGGCAGTGGGGTTGGAGCAAGATGGTCTTTTAGGTCCCTTCCAACCTAAACTATTCTCTGATTGTCTACAAGAATTTGCCATATTTTTTTTCAAACAAAAACAAAAGTAAATAGTTGAAGGCAAAGGAAGATTTACGCATGCAAGAATTTTGATTTTTTTTATCAATGACAATCTTCTACTTTAAAATATGGTAATATTTTGGATGTTCTTTGGATATCAACCTTGTTCTTCCACAAAATATGACAAGTTTCTCCAGTACAATAGCTTCTCTAAAAACTTCATTTATTGTCATAAATACTTTCTGTAAGTATGAAAGCCTTCATCTGTAATATTGCTTAATTTTTATGTTTATTTTGCTATCTCTCTTTCAGTGTTAACATTTATTCAGGACTGACTTTGAACATGTAATAAAAAATTAAGCAGAACTGGATATTCTTCTGTTCTGCTCCTTCTGTTCATACACCTTAAGAGTCTGACTTCAGCTCCTCAGAGCATCTTTGTGGGGGAAAAAAAAAAAAAAAAAAAAAAACCACAAAAAAACACCACCAAAATCTTTACACATTTTTTGAAGAATTTCTGCACTATTTTAAAATTTATTTTTAATGCTAATTAAGGTACAGTGGCCTCAAGGCTTTGAAGATTTGTTGATTTGCTCAGGGCCTGGACTAAAAGGTTAATTTGCAGATTTCTTCAATTAATAAAGAACAAAATCTCTTGCAGGCAAGCCTCTAAAGATATGTGATTTGCTTCTAAAACAGGTTGTACACCATGGTCTTTTATGCTTGGAATGTGCTCCTGAAATTAAAGCTTTAGTAACACAATTAAAAAGAACCAGAAGAGAAGTAAGACAAGTTTTGTATTAGAACCTTCTTTGGAAATAGGTGGCTGACGAGTGGCTCTGAAATTTGGCTACTTTGGGATGCTATTGCTCCCAGCACTTGGATGGGTGGGTCCAAGTCTTCCTGCTGAGATTTGTCTGCAATATGCCTTTAATAGAATTAGGCTAATATTCAAATACATTTCCTGCCAGTACAAGTTCAATTTTCAAGATGCATGAAACCTAGAAATTCTTTAGTCTCAGATGTTTGCTTTTCATTGCAACTCAAATAATTGTAACTTCTTAGACAATAAAAGCAGAATTTAATTATAAACTGGAAATATTCTTGACATATTTTTGGAAAAAAAAAATCAAACAAGACCAAACCCAAGCCTAAAACTGCTGACTTTGAGTTGAGTGATGCGCATTTGTGCTCCTGAGAGGTCACTTTTTGCGCAATTTTTTTTTTTCTAAATATCGAGAAACTCTCACAAATGTCTGGGACTCAAAGTTTTCTCTTCAGAGGGTGAAAAAATGTATTGTCTGTGAATATATACTGCTGCTTCTCCTCGCCGCCACGAGGCAGGAATCCGGCTGGCTCGCCCCTTTGTGGCGGTGGGAGCCACACGAGAGGCCGCCCCAAAACCTCCCCTGAGGCTGCGGTGTGGGTCAGGGCAGCTGCGTGGGTTCAGCTGCAGAGAAAAGCCACCAGAGTCCCGAGATAAAGAAAGCCAGGAGCTGGACACTCCGTCAAGGTATTCCAAAGAGCTTTAATCTCCTTGAAGGGACAAGACGAAGTGGCCACACCCAAAGCTCAGCAAGAGCTCATCAAACCTCTGACTCAGGGAGGTGGG
>WBNO01013248.1:0-25126 GCA_013400575.1 Peucedramus taeniatus | reverse complement strand
TCAGTCTGGAGGGATCAGACCCCTTCCTAGATCTCAGCTGCCATGGTGCAGCAGAGCCCTGTAGCAGCTGACCATGAGATTTCCGAAAACAGAATCTAGGATACATATTTATATTTATATTATTTTATTTTTATTTTTATTTTTATTTTTATTTTTATTTTTATTTTTAATTTATATTTATTCACACTATTTTTGGGGAAGATAAACAAAGGTGCCAGGACTACAGAGAGAAAAAGGAGACTGAAATCTAAGCGCAACTCTGTCAAGACTTACAAAGACATGTCAAAATTGAAGTAACCAATTATGTAACTCTTTTAGCTCTTTGGTCAGCACTCAGATGCTTTCAAAGGACAGAAACAATCCAGTTAACACCTGAATATTACTGTTTAGAGAAAGGTAAGAAAAAATTTGTTCAAGACTAGGGAAAATTTTGCTGTGTGAATTTTGCCCTACTCTCAATATATAGAGGCTAAAACTACAGATAAATGGGCACAGTCTTTTGAAAAAAATAAATCCAGACATCTAATCTTAATAAAGCTGTGGTGGTGTGTTTGTTTTTGTTGGTTTTTTTTTTTTTTTTTTCTTTTTTGTTTGTTTTTTTTTTTTTTTTTTTTTTTGTTCTTTTTTGTTTGTTTTTTTTTTAATGCAGCATCTTGGGAAAGAAGTGCTTATTAAACAGGTGAGTATAAATTTTAAAAGAATTTCCAAGGCTCCTTCTTCAGCCTTATCTCACTTTTAAAAATTGAGAATATTCAGTTTTCTGAAAGACAATGTCTGGTAAGAAAACCACCATCTCACTTATTTTCTACTTTCATTTTTTGTCAAATACTTGAGAAATGGAACAAACAATCCATGATGTGTTGGAAAAAAAGGCCCATGAGTTTATTTTTCAAATCAATTTGCACAAGAAATTTTGCATGAGTTAATCTGAGAAACTGTGTAAAAATTTTGACACTAAGAAATGAAATTATACTAAATTCATTGCATAAAACTTATCTAATTTTCATTAAAAGGTTATTTTACATTTTAATTTGTCTGAGTCACGGTTAGATGTGGAAATATGCTGCAAGATCTTTCTGTTGTTTTCATAAATTATTATTTATCTTCATGGATTGCTTTTTATTCACTCTCTTCTGCCTGTAAACATGTGACAGGCATATTTTTATCTGATTATGGCTATAAAATCAAAGAAATTGTATATCTCTCTGAGCAGTCCTAAGTAGCATGAGAAAAATATTATGTTAAAAAAAAAAAAAAGTAGTAGTAGTAGTCCTGGAGGTTTTGACCAATATATCTGATATGGGTTATGCCTTTCTTCGCTTCTATAGTCTGAATGATAGCCATGAAATATTAATCAGCAGCTCTGAGTACTGATGAATAATAATCATCTTTCCCTTAGGAGACGCTCATTCATTTCTTCATGCTGTCTTTATGCTGACATGAATCAGTGTTTGTTTAGAAAAGAAAGACACTACAGGAACCAACACTTCCAATTGTTAGAGCTCACACATTCCAAATTAGTGCATGCACTTTGCACAGTAATGGCAACTAAATATTGGAATACATACAAAGAGAGGTAGTGGATTCAGCATCTTTTCAGGTCTTTTCAAGCCTGGATACTTCTCTAAAAGTTTCAGTATCAGGGACAGTTAAACGAAAACGTATTGGTTTATGTAGTAGCAGAGTCGGCAGAAGGTGGTTTGGGAATTTCTTCCAGTTTTTTTTGGCAGAAAGGGTGTCTTGTGCTATGTCACATGAAGTTTCCATTGCCCCATTTCACAGCCTTAATGGAATCGTTGGTGAAATTCTGACAGCACTCTTGTGTTCCTGAAGAGGAAATCACCATATTCCTGGAATCACAATTCTTAAAGATTTTTTTATATTGCTACTTAAAATCCTACTGCTATTCCAAATTCACTTTTGTTCCCTACATCACCAGCTCAGGAGGAAGTAGAAATTCTCAAGGAAAAAAACTCTACAAACTTGCTGACCTTGTAGTCAGTAAAAATTTTAGTAAATAGCATGACCAGAATTTAATTTCCTCCCAGGATTGTTATATATATTATTTATTTCTAAATAAATCAAGCCCAAAGTTTGTAAGCGACAAAACATTTGAAGCATCAATATTTGATGTGAAACAGGACACAGACTAATAAGTTCTGACCCTTTTTGAACAGCAAATGTGCCCATATGCCTCTTGGTTATGTCTGGAAATTGCAATATCCATTGACACCTGAGGATCTGGTAATTTTGGCTGAAACGGAATGAAAACAAGACCATTATAAAATTATATGGATAACCATATTCATATATTTATTAAGTAAATGTAGTTTTTAGTAATATTCTTATAAGAACATTTCCTCGAATTTTTTGCTTGTTTGTTTTCTCTATTCTTTTGGTAAAGTGTCTTGCAGCATAATCTAAATTCAAGATGTTCAATATCTACTTTTTTACTTATCCAAGATTATCATTAGAATCATACCTCCCTTTTTGGAATTGCTCAGCTCTAGTCAGCTAAGTAGAAAAGGTTCCTCTCTCCATTATTTTTATTCCTCGGATTCTTAAAACAATCTACAAAGAATTCTCAAAAATCAGGATCTTTCTTGGATCTCTAAGGTAAGTCCGAATCTTTAAAATCCTCCTAACCCATTTCTCTTCTTCTTCAGGCATCATTTAGCTGTCAGGTTATTTATAGCACATCTTCTGACAGGAGCTCAGAAGCAGTTGTCTGTCATAAACCATTGGGAGGCTCTGGAGAAGCTGTAGAGATTGGACTGGTAATAACTCCTCTGTTTTGGTGACAGCAAATTTGGCTCTAACACTGAGCAGCCCAGCCAGGCTGTGATTGCTCCCATGGCTGTGCAGTCACCTCCTCCCGAGGGATGGGGACAGTGGCTGCACAAACACTCCAGCAGTGACATGCAAGGGGACAGAAGCAGTGACAGCACTGCACACAGAAGGAACAAGCCAGGCAGACACCCTCAGACTGCCACCTTCTTTACAGACCCTGGCCCTCAGAAGCAAAAGGCACATAAGTGTCAGTGCTGCTCTATGAATCACAGAATTCTCCTCTTCTGCTCTCTGTGAAATCAGAAAAAATTGTTTTGCTCTGGCCTTGGCTCAGCTCAGCCAAAGGAATTTCTCATTTAGATCAAAACAATAATGTGTCAGTAATTGACTGCAGAAATAATGAAATAAAATCCATTGCCTCTATTGAAAACCTTGTAGCAATCAAGACAACAAAATTGATAAGGAAAGAAAAGAGAAAAGAAAAAAAGGTTTTTCTCCAGCTGACTGTTTCAACAAGGCATTGAGTTCCATTTTCTCAATCACTGGGTAGTAAAATTTATATACAATTATAACCAAGGATTTATTACTAGTATAACTAAAATCTAAAATTCTAACAAATTACAGTTTCAAATTCAGCAGTATCTTTCGCTAGGAATTATCACTGAATGAGCAGAGCCTGTTTACAGATATATGAAAAGTAAATAGTTCTTTCCACATGTGTATAATTTTCTATTTATTTTCATGGTAGTTTTTAATGGAAAGTTACTGTTACATCTTTATGCTTGCCCACCTCATGTGCTTCATAATTCTTTGGCTGGCATTCTGTGTAAACCTGTTTATTATGAAATCCTTAGCTCTGTCACTGATGCCCTTTGTGCAAGCTCACTGGGAAGTAAGGCAAGGGAAAGCAAGGCAGCTGCCACACTGTATTTTTGCAATATGCTTTACTTTTCTTGTGTTGATGCTATTAAGAAAAAATATTCCAACACCTAAATCTATTATTGGTCAGACTAATTTCCAATATTAATAAATATTAATTTTCCCTGAAATGAAAATGGAGTGAAAAATGGTAGTAAAACTGTTTATAATAAACCAAAAATTATGTGATATCTCTGCCTGTTTTCATATATTGACTTGACCTCTGCTTGACAAAAATTTTAAAAGTGCATGGCAACTGTTTCAGTTTAGGAGATGTGATATACACAGACACTGTTACTGAGCCTTAGGCTTGATAAGTTCAAAATGTTCTATTATTTTCCTTAAGGTCACCTTTATGTATTTCTTAATTTCTTTTAGTCTCTAGGAAGAAGACACTTAATAAGTAACTCTCCTTGTCTGATTTTGATTTGGAAAGGGAAGGTTAGGCCTCCTGTACCACAGTAAGAATTTCTCTCCTGATAAGGAATCTCAGAGTTTACCAAGTGAGTTGTATTTCCAATGAAGTATTGAGGTGCTGCAGGGCAAATTACAAGAAAATTTTAAGCTTGATTTATATGCAACAGAAAGCTGATTTACACAGAAATAATTTTCGTATAATGTAACCAATGTTTAAATGGTACTATATGATTTTTTTTTTCAGTTTGATTGGAAAGGCTCTAATGAAATACTCATTTCAGGAGAGTTCTACAAAGTCAGTTTATATCCGTTTTTCTTGTTGCTTTCAATGATTTTTTAACCTTGTGAAAACAATTCCGAAGTTCAGAAACGTATTGACTTAAAATAGTGCAATTTTACAAAACTCAAGGTTAACCTTGAGTTTTACAGAAAGTAAATAACCTGAGAGTGTGAAATGGGGAAACAACAGTTATGAAAACAACAGTTACGATAGACAAATTTTGTTGTGATTTGAAAATATCTGCTGAGTTTTAGCTTGTTTGTTTGTATGTTTAGATTTTTTTGCTAAACAGAGAAGCATCTCTTACCTTAATGGTGCCAGCTGAGCTGCAAAACATTTAAGCTTCAGCTCCTCTGACATTTTGAAAATTAATGGAAGTTTCAACACATAATTTCTGCTGGTTGAGATGTGGTTGTTTGCATAGTCTAGATAAATTTCAGATGAGCTCCCAGATCTCTAACATCTATCAATATCTGTCAACAATCCAAAGTTTCAGCACACTTCATTTCATTTATAAAGCTGTTCTGGAGCACTAGTGTTTGTTTGATCCATGTGTTTTCTGAGTGTTGTAATCTATGTTTTCATCACAAGGTTGAACATTTTATTACATCGAATGCTCAACAGAATGAAATACTACTGAAGTTGAAAAACTGCTGTACTACATTTGTCAAAAGAAATCTGTTTTGATGATGGAACTGAATCTACAGCCCTTGTTTGTTGCTTATTTGACTTAATAGAGTTTTCATATGGAAGAGAGTTTGTACTGAAAAATGCTGATTGCAAAAAAATCCACACAAACCAAAATAATTTTAAGAGTCTGCTGATGTTTCTGAGGTTTTGTTTTGTTTCCAGGGTTTGTTGAAGCTTTTTTTGTTTTCTTTTGATTTGATTTGGTTTTTTGTGGTTTTTTTGGTTTTTTTTTTTTTTTTTTTTTGGTTGGGTTGGGTTTTGGGTTTGTTTTTGTTTGGTTAGTTTGGTTTAGTTTTTCGACAGTGATAAAAAGTTACATTTTGAAATTCCCCTGGCTTCTTTGCCATATATGTCAGCTAAAAAAACTGGTGAACATAATGCCCAGCTCTCTCCTAATCTGGAGCCCTAGAGAGGTAAATGGTCAGAGAGTGCTGAGCTCATGCTTTATGCTGTGCCTAAGCACTGGGATTTGAACTACTCATATGGTGTGGCTTAGAATTAGGAAATCCAGACCCTAAAGGACTTTCACATGCTCTGCTGCAGAAATAAAATTTTGGAAGACCTACAAATAGTAAATTCTTTCAGGGTCATACTGTTGCAAACCTCTGAGAGAATTCTGATGTTTGGTTGGATATCTGTGGCAGTTGGAAAGCAAACTATGAAATCATCTTCAGTAAAGAATGAACAGCCTGTCAACTCACAAAAGAACATTGTTTAATGATGAAGCCTAAAAAACTATTTAAACCAAACACTTGTAACTTATTGTCAGCTATAAATCAATATCAGGTGGAGTATTTTTGTTTTACCAGTCAGGTTTTTCAAACTAGATATAGAGCATTGTATGGTCAGATGAAATCACAGATCTAGGAGAGGGAAACATTAAAAGCCGGAGGTATGTCCAGAGAGAACAGAGACGTTCCATACAGTATTGTAAGAGGTCAAAGACATAAAAATAGGGAAATAAAGATTTTAAGAAGAGATAAAGTATTTTTAGGCAGAGTAAGAAAGGATGAAGAAAAGAAAAAAAATAAATGAGAGTTATTTCAGAATGGAGATAGATGATAATACTCAGGAAAAGTGTCACTAGTATTTTCCCATGTGCCCTGCAATCCATGGGTTTTTATTATTTATAAAAAAAGTAATCAAATGGGACACCGTTTATGGATGTTAAAAGCCAAGCCCAAATAGTTCAGTTGATTTAAAATTTTGTGGAGAGTTCCTTTAAGACTTTAGACTCTCTGTATGAACTTTGGGAAATGTGAAGCTGCCACTATCTGTTGACATTTAGAAACAAAATATTCTGTGTCAATTTTGGATTTGACAGCAACAGGCTAGAAACCTTAGTTATCTTAAGAAAGGCTAGATTTGACATTATTGATAATCCTCTTCTTTTTATTAATAATAGATACTATTACTGCTGAATAAACAAACAGGAAACAGCTCATCTAGAAAAAAACAAAGCTCTTCAAATACAAGTATTTAATTTATTAGAAAAGGACAGAAAAATATCACCAATTACCATATGACATTTGTTTGAGTGAGGGGTGTGTGTGTTTCATCTTGTGCCCATTTCATCTTCACTCTCACATGAAAGGAGGTTTTAAAGTGTCACACCAATGGACATGCAATATAGGGAAAAAATAATATTTTGTTTAATCAGTTGTGCATGTAAAAGTTTCAAGATGTAACAATCTTTTAAAAGAAAACAAAATATTCTGGTCCTCCCAGCTATTTTGTAACTCAATCCTTTTCTCCTACTTAAGGAAGTTCCTGGGATTTAGAGGACCTCACAGTTTATTTAGCCAAATGTCTTTGCTGAATGGTGACTCATTTCCCAGTGTATGCTACTCTTTCAGAAATTGCAGCAGGGCTATCACCTTGATTTGGCACTCAAAGCCTTTAGCATTAAGGTAAAGGAAATAGCTTTCTAACTCTGCAGTCTTTTGGGCAAGCAACTGTTTTCCAGGGTATATCTGAACAAGATATTTACTGCTGTGAATCAGTTCTCCAATATTATCTGACATTTACTGTGCTCATTAAATCAGCTCTTCATCAGGAGAACAAGCAATCTAACTAAAAACAAGAAGACAAAAAGCAGCTCTTAGAAATTAAAACCAGTAAAAATCATATCCTTCTCTAGTTAACTTGAAGGCCAATGGAGCTGTGGGAATTGATGAGCATAAACAAACTACTGTTGCTGAAGAACTGGCTGCTAAAGTTTCAAAGATGGACCACATTTTGGAGTAAAAACCAGAAGCACACAGATGCATGTTCTTCATTTTGTTTACTTTAATTAATTTGAAGTGCTGTGTTATCTAAAAGGGATGACCTATCTTGCTGAAGTAACTGGGAAAGTACTTAGTGCTAGGCAGAAAGACCAGGAAGCAGCTGTGCATTTAATTTTAATGTTTTAAAGTGTTTAAATAATGTGTTTAAGTGTTTGGGGAGTTTATGTGTTGTCTTTTCTAATGTGAACAGTTGCAAGCATTCAAATTGCTCTGACACAAGAAAGGTAGAAACAAAAAATTTTCTCGATAAATTTCAGCTGATATGGGCAAGTGCTAAATTTTTTGGTAGCAGGTACTCATGGAAGGGTCTGTTGCTTTATCCAGTAGAAGAATTATCCTTCCTTTCCCTTTCTCAAACGTTAAGGGGAATGTCCAGTGCTCTGACCTTCATAAGATAAGCAAAATGTTTCTGGTATCATCACTGGCTTGGCTATCCTGGTCATGTTAACATTGTTCACAGCGGAGTTAGGGGCTCACAGCTTCTGTCTGACAGGTGGAAGGGCTTTGCCAACGCTGGGGAAAAGGATAAAACAGCACAGTGAGTCTGAATGGATTTCTATTTTATTTTAGACATACTGAAGAGGTTTAACTACATATTACAAACACAGCTTTCGAGAGCAAATTTTTTGGAAGAGACTGCTCCAATTTCACCTGCGGTGACTTTTCAATGTAACAATACTGCTGCTGTTGGCAAGACAGCTGTATCAGTACTAACAACTTTAAGAGACTTGCTAAGATGACATTTTCAGCATGCAAAGTTAAGGGGCAGAGGTCAGAAAGCAACCAGCAGAAACAGAAAGCTACTTTGACTACCAGTGATGGTATTTACTGAGCAGAAGAACCTGCATGGTAACTTGGTTATACCAGCTGACATATACCTGCACTTTAAATGGCCTTTATTTCAGATCAGGGAATGCAAGAGCACAGGGATGATGATTCATATAATGAATAAATTCTAGAAGTACCAAATGTTGCTTCCCTGTCATAGGTGCAGGATAAAATTAGCTGGTATTCTAAATTCAGCTAGTAATGGAAAACAAAATCTTAAATGACTAGCAACTAGGCTGGCAGTCTGTAAAGGGTTGAAAAGCCTGAATGATTAATGACAGATGATCTGTCCTTTAACTTACTGAATTTATTTTCAAGGTAGACTTAGAGAAGTTTGGAGAGAAATGGTAGAATCAGACTTGTCATTTTCTACTTCTTCCCTGTGGAGAGAAACTTTT
Organism: Peucedramus taeniatus; assembly: GCA_013400575.1. Classification (NCBI taxonomy): domain Eukaryota; kingdom Metazoa; phylum Chordata; class Aves; order Passeriformes; family Fringillidae; genus Peucedramus; species Peucedramus taeniatus. The sequence goes on along the minus strand of WBNO01013248.1, from coordinate 16,517 downwards.
CAATCTGGCACTTTTACAAACTCTCATGTAAAAATCTTTCAAAGCTGCAGTCCTGAGACATTCCTAACTTTTTGACATTGATAAAAGGAAACACTTTCTTAATTATTTATCCATATGTCAGAAATATGCAGAAAAGGACAGAATTATCATTTCCCATAGAGAGTGTTTTATTCCAGTGATCAAAAAAAAGAAGATAAATAAGAGTTTTTCCATCTCCTGGCACTGCAGTTAGTATATAGACAAAGAGAGCACCTATTATGCCTTTGCAATAGTTTTCATACATTAGATGTTAGGCATCTGTGACAGGATGCTGCTCCCTCCTTGTCCAGGGACAATGGGACAAGGCATTTTTCTTTCATAATGTTTTCCACTTCTCTTTCTTCTCTTATAACATCAGATATTAACTGGATATTACAAAATCAAGCTTAATTTCATTATGCATAATATCATTGAAAACTTAAGAGAAATGTGTTAAAAAGGACAAATGTGATTTTTTCCAAGTGCGAGCGTTCAGCCTCTGGTGCTCTGAGCATAAAACTGCCTTTGAGACTCCCCCTCTCTCTGCCTTCTTATTCTTATTCTTGCAAGCATACAATATGTTCTTCTCTGGCTAATCTACTTAAAGTGTTATCAAATTTATTCCACTTACTGTAGCTGTTTCTGCCTATTATTTGTAACATCAGAGATATATGACCAATTTTCAATATACAGAAGTCATCTTTATTAATTTTAAATAAGTCCTTAGCAATCCCTTTTGGATTTTTCTCTCCTTCAAGCTTTAATGAAAAGGAAAGGAACGGAAAGGCATTGCCATCACCCTGCTCACAGAAGGCTAAAGCTGCAGAGCTGGGTGCAGAGTAAGGTGGGCTTTCCAGGTGGCTGAACACATTCATCAGGGCCCCAGGGATATTATCAGTCCCTGCAACATCTACCCCTGTCCCTTCTGGGGACAGAGCTGCATGTGCTACCCCAGCTCTAAGCTGTCACAGCTCAGTAAACAGCAGAACTCTGTGATGAGCTGGCTGAGGGAGAGCTGTGAGGAGCCTTCCTGGGGGCTACCACCCAGCCCCTCTCCTGCAGAGCCACATTTAGTCCATCCCTGAGCATCATGGGGGATTTTTTGTGCCTGGCTCTGTCTCTTGCTCCTTACACTGAATCACAAAATTATAGAATGGCTTTGTTGGAAGAAACATTAGGGATCATTGTTGCCACCCCATTGCCATAGGTAGGTACACCTTCCCCTAGACCAGGTTGCTCAAAGCCCGGACCACAGCAGGCTCAGGCATGACCTCAACACTCTCTTCAACTCTGTGACTGGAGGTTGTAGCCAAGAGGAGGTCAGCCTCTTCTTCCAAGCAGCCAGCAACAGGATGAGATAATACAGTCTCAAACTGTACCAGGAGAGATTTAGGCTGGACATTAGGAGGAATTTCTTCACAGGAAGTGTGCTTGGACATTGCAATGGACTGCATAAAGAAGTGGTGGAATCACTGGAATTACCATCTTTAGAGGTGTTTAAGAGCAGACTGGGAACTCAGTGCCATGATCTAGTTGACAAGGTGGTGTCTGAAGATCTCAGAGGTCTTTTCCAGCCTAATTGGTTCTGTGAGTCTGTGAAAGCCTTTTCCATGTCCTGGATAACCAGGTCTCCTGTTTCCCTCTGTAGAGGGCCCACATTTTCCTTACCCTTTCTTTTATCACCAATGTATCTAGAGAAGTTTTTTTGTGTTGCCTTTGACATCCTTGGCCTGATTTAATTCTGTATTGTCCAGACATAGAAACCATTCCACCACGTCTCTGTGATGTCAATAGGATCACAGCCCTGTAGGCACAGGCATCTCTAACTCCTCCAATTCTCCTTGCTATGTACATTTGCATAGAGGCGTTTAAGTTGGATCCCAGTGAAGCTGACTTACTTGCTGGAGTGGCTGGAATTCCTTGTTTCTGCTCTTCTGATGATCTCCTGCTGGCTTGCAATCCCTCTCCAGGCTCTGGTCATCACTTGCTGGCCCTGGCACCAAATTAGTAGGAGAGGGATGCATCAAGGTTCCCCTCCCCTGTCAACTGACCCTGGAACCATCAGGGGGCTGAACCAAACCCAAGGGTATCTGCCTGCCCCTGGCCTCAGCACTCTGCTGCAGAAATGCATTTCTGTTTGGCTGCTTCTGGCAGCAACAGCACCCAAGGCTGAGGCCAGAAATGATTGCAAACAAATGGCAACAGAGATGCTAGATGTGTAGAATTCCCTTTGGCAGACAAAGTCCTCAGGGACTAGTTGCAAACAGCTATGTCTCTGTTCTTGATGGCAGGACCTCTGGCCCTAGGTTTTGAATATCATTAAGAGGCTTGGGTTTGTTTTTTCATTTGTTTAATTATTTATTTATTTTACCTACAGAAGCTGTACGAGGCTCTAAAATAGAAATATTTGGTGTTCACATTAATATAAATAATAGTATGCATCACTGTGCATAAATGTTATGCTGCAATTGGGTAATGGCTATGCTTTACTTATCTAGTGGTAATGAAAGGGCATTTTTTTTCCCATTCAGTGACAAAGGAGAGCTGTCTAAATCCAGTGGCAAAAATAAGTAGAATGGGATTTACTGTTACCAGAGGCTACTTCTGAGAGACTGACTGTAGTTTTTGGGTTTTTTCCTTATTTCTGTTTTTGCAATATAATGGAGAGCTACTGAAATGAGAGGGACACTGTTTCAAGGTCATTATAAGAAGAGTAAACTGAACACTAACTTTGAATGTATACTGCACACATTTGAAGTGGTGGGGATAACAAGCGCTCAGAACAGCCTCAGTCGACAATTCACTTGACAACACAAACCACAGGTTTGCTTTAGTTCTGTGTAGTATTCCTATGGATTTTCTGATTTTGATTAGAGTAGCTAGATGTGGTGGGTCACACCTTGAGCTGATATGAGTACTTGAACCAGCTACTGTTTGAAGTAACCTTCAATAGCTGACACCACCTGGTGGTTTAAAGATCTAATCTGTGCGCTTCTAGCTTTCAATGAAAAGGCCATGGATTATTTATTTTAAGAGACTGAAGGAAGCCATGTTCAGCCTTGATTTTTGAAAAGTATCCAGCTCAGAAGACCAGTAATGAGCTAAACCTCCATTTAAGGTCAAATTTTAAAGCTTTCCAAAGCCTTTAATGACAGACCCGTCATCATATGAAATTTTTTCAAGGTTTTGTGTTTAATTACCTTCAAACTGGATTCACGTGATCTTCTGACAAAAATAAAATAACTCAAAAATCATTATAGCTGTCTGTGTCAAAAGAAGTGCAAAAAAGTAATATCTCTGTGAATGAAGGGAAATATTCTGAAATACACTTCATTATGTACACCACAAAAATGCCACCATTATTGCTATCAAAGCTCAGTGAATACAAATTTATCAAAGACCTGAATATCTCTTGCAAAGCTCAGAAAAGTTGCTTTTGAAATATTCTTGACAAAGGTTTTCTGGAGATAAAAATATATCTCTTTCTAAAACTATCTGTTTTGCACCTGTTTTGAAATCTGATTTTACTTATTCATTTGCTTGTTGGTTGCAAGTTTTTTTTTTCATTTGTTTCTAAATAAATCTTAAAAAGAAAGTGCATTAAAATTTTAAATTTATAGAATCAACCTAAAGCTACAGAACTCAGAGCCTAACCCTAAGCTTGCTACGTCCCTATCATTTCTCCAAAAGCATTTTTTAATTTCAAATCATTATCTTAGTTGTAGAAACTTTTTTAGCTTACTGATGCTTGATAATATGTGGCAAGGAACTTGTTTTGTGAGCTTTAAAAAAACAAAAATCACCTTTTAATCTTATGCTAATTAACACAGATAAACACCTCCTCCAGACAGAACCTTGATAAAGATAGAGGTCACCAAACCTTTCTAATTTGCTTGTGGTAAAGCTGAAAAGTATCACATTCTGATTGGCTTTATTTCTCAGAATTGCACGTTCACATTGAAATAGATACTATATATGTGTTTGTGCAAATGCATTTTATTTGAGCATACACATATTCAATACACTTCTGTTAGTAAAGACAAAAACATTTGTTTCTGAAATGGAAAAGCAGGAGTGTAAGCCACAATCCACCTGCTCAGGTTATGTTTGGATTCTCATAATCACTGTTCTACAGTAGCTTGAAATAATGAATGTCAAAAAGGTCATTAAAAACTACCAAGTCTAAGTTAAAATATTGTAGAAAATAAGTTGAATTTAATTGCTACACACATTTCATATGAAACATTTCTTGCTAAATTTTACTTATTTTTTTAGAACTCAGAGACAAAACAGCAACTCATCAACATGAAAATGCAATTAAAGTATCTGACAGAAGTATCAGATGTATACAACTTATGATCAGTACAACTTGGGTGAATAGAAAAACATCACAGAATTTAAGTTAGTTTTGCACAGGAAATCAATATGGTACACAGGATATTAAATCATATTATTTTGTATTTTTTTTGTATTAGATACAGGCAACTAATTTAATGAAAAAGATGCAAAAGTGGGAGTGGAGAGAGAGGAGAGAACACTTTAGGTTTTTTCAAATTAATATCTCGGCCTTTCTACAGGTTTCCTAAATTGTATTAGTTTTTTTTCACTTGGCTATAACCACACATTCGTCAATGATAAATAGGAAACATAAACTCTGCAAACTTCAGTGAAGAAAGCTCATTACCTCCATCAGGCAAGTATTATATTCCGTTAAATAAATACATTGCTGGTGAAATTCAAATGTAATGATTTACATTAGGAATTAATTTTTTTTACAGTTTCAAAAACTGTTAAACTGGACGAAGTTTTAATAGAAAGCTCTTTTTTTGAATTGACACTTCCTACAAAACATATGATATGTTTTTGTGGTAGGTTGACCTTCAGTGGCTGCTACATGCCCACCAAGCCACTCCATTACTTTCCCCTCAGCAGGGCAGGGGAGAAGAAAATGAGATGAAAATGAATTCGCAGGTCAAGATAAAGGCCATTTATTACTTCTGTACTATGTATTTATGTAAAATTTATCTAGAGATAGATGAGATTTCTATTTGTGTTTAGTGCTTGTATTTTCAACCAGTACTTCAAGACTTGGAAGTAAAACTGTCACCACTTCCTTGATCTTCTCATGAGAAAAATTTACCATAAAATTTATCTGAGCTTGCAAATTTTCAGAGTCATGTATTCTGGAGCTCACAACTGTTTTCTCTGCATTTTCTATGCTTTCCATGTTTAAATATGTGATTCATGCAAATTATTCAGTCTAAGAGACTTCATATAAAAGTCTGTGAAAGTCTTGGGTTAAGTTAATATCAAACCCTTTTGGCAAAGTAAGCAAGAGGTTTTGGAAATATTGACACGGATAGATTTTTATCAACTGTATTTTCAGTTCCTTAAAAATAAAAATTTGTTGGGAAAAAAGCTCTTCCTAAGATTAAATTCTTGCAAGATGTGGAAGTAGGGGGAAAAAAAAAAGGAGAGGTTTTTTATTTAATGTGACTTTTCTGCAGATCATGTAACATGTTAACACAAATAATGAAAATCAAATACGGAGAAACTGTGCAAATATAGTGAGGACTCCCTAACCAGGCATAATGAAATTAATATTTCCTGTATGGCTTGGCAGAAGCTATCTTTTGACCTTTACATTACAGCAAAACTCTTATCTACTCTTTAAAGTACTTTTTTGAAGGGGCAGCTCATGTTCTGATGGTGAAAGGACTGTGAGCTGGGTTTTTTTTTCCCCTTCCTCTACTGGAACAGAAGACAAAAGTATCAATTTTGTACTTTTATGTATATTACACATTTTTTTGAATGTAAGATGGTAGAAATGCAATATATCTCAGAGCTCCCTTGGATATGTATTTTTAAGTTTACTTTGAGACAAAATCTAATTCACAGAATCAAATATTTCAAATGCTGCTGTTGCATTCACCTACTGTCAGCATTTATAAAGGTGCAAAGGACATATAAAACGTTGTTATTCAGCTTTTGTTCTGCATAACTTTTTTATTCACGTTATATATCATTGTAAAAGTGAAAAAACCCGTATTAAAACAATAGAAAGAAAATATGAAGAAAATATTTAGATAAATAGTTATTTTATTCCTTTAATCTAGAATCAAACATTGGATCACACTTATGAGACACCAGAATTTCTAATTAAATTAAATGTTATCTTTAAATGAAAAGGAGTCACTTGACATGGTTTATAAGGCACTTGAACAATGCTGTTAGTAATATGATTACCTCTTACACAGCCATGAAATAGTAATCAGGCAGTTGAATTAGATGAAAGTTGTAGGTCCCTTACAACTGAAATAGTCTAATCTATATTATTTGCTTTAATTCAATTTGATGTGATTGAGTTCCACACTGTATTTTACCCTGTTATATGTACTGTTATTTATACCGATTCTGATTTTTCAAGGAACAGCATCATTTATGATGTTACCTTTTTGCCATTTTGGTTTTCTTTAACTTCTGTGGAAAGCATCCCATTCTGCATTTAACCATACAGAGATGTCTTCTTGCACACAGACCTCCTCTCTACTGACAAACAGGATTGAAATCTTAATTTGCTTTTGTTTCAACAGAGCTATATATCTCAGAATGAGAATGCTAGAGACAGAAGCTAGTCTACATAAAGTTCCATTACAAAATCTTTTTCCGTCAGATAGCCGTCAGAAATTTTAACCAATGAGGTTTCCATTGATTTACTGAAAGACAATACTACAGCCTGTTAAAAGTCACCACAAGAAATTGAGGGTTTTATGTGGTTTGTAGATTACCTTCCAAAATTAGATATGTGTGTGCCTAAACCAAAAGATGGTCTTCTCAGATGATAATCAGATGATTTCCTTTAGCTTCCTCATCAGAATCCAAAACAGAGATATTAATTTTAACCACCAATTAATATGCTCACAATTTGTCAGGAAGACCTAATGACCTAATCATTGGATCATAATTCTTTAATTTATCACCTCATTCCCTGCAGCTGTTCACTGCAGTCCTGCAGTCTGCTAGCAAGGCACACACAGGCTGCTGCCAAGGCCAGCTCTCCGTGGCAGTGGAAGGCTCTGGGGTCAGGCACCACAGAGTTCACAGGCAGAGGACACAGTCCTCCAGACATTTCTCTAGCACTTTTGAGATCTTTTGCATGTGTGTAGTAAATGGCTTCTTATTTCCTTATATTTAAACAGTGATTTGCAATTTTAGGATTTAAGAGCATTTAATATTTTCAAGGAACCCTCTTAGTGGGACACTTTGTATGGCTGCATTTTACAGACTTAAAGTCAAAACAAAACCCAAGTGTCCTCTGATGACAGATCTGAATCCGAATTATGGATTACATTTCCTAAACTTCAGTACCTCTTTCTGCTCTATTTTAGAGTTTATTCTGATGAGGTAATAACTGTTTTGGGTTCAAGGACAGAAAATTGGTGTTTCTGTTGATTTTACTGAAGTAATCTATAAAACCTAACTGGTTGTGGGCATTACTGGACTGACAAAACATAATCTACTGTATTAATAGTCATTGAATGTAGATATTGGACAATTCAGCAATGCCCAAATTATTAAGCAAATAATTATTAAGTAAATAATTATTAAGAAAATATACACTATCAAAGATTAAAAAACAAAATTTAAAATTGTTTTTGACTACTGATTTCCAGATCAACAAATGAAAGAAATATATGTCAAGAGCTATTAAAGACAAAGTTAAAGACAAAGTTTGACATAAGATACTAAACTCCAAATTGCTGGAAGTCTTACATTATAAATTTCTCAGTTCTGATATATTTTTTTCCTTAGCATTCACAACTGTCTATTTTCAGAAACATGATACTAGGCTAAAGGGATTGCAATAGATGTTCCTTACATTCTTTGGCAGAATAAATCAGTCTTAAAGAGAAAATTTTAAGCATATCCAAAATGCAGCCTTCCCCAACATGATTTATGCAATTGATACAATAAATGAAAGCCACTGCTTAGTTTATATCTACAGAAGAATGTAAGTAAATGTGTTTTTTTTTTTAATTCATTCACCCTGAGATTTAATCAGCACATTGGATTAAAAAATTCTTCATCAAACACACAAACAGGAATAAAAAAGAGAGAAAAAAGTGTATTCTGTCCTTGTCATTCCTACATTTTAAAATAGTATGAATGCTAAATTGCAGAGTTGTCATCTTCTGGTGTACTCAATAATCATATTTTACAAGTGAGAACATTGCAGAACACACTCAACCTCCTTCCATTTCATTGTGGTGGTAAGTGGTGATGGAGTGCTTATACACTTCCCCTGTATATTCAATCTTGCATCTCTGACAAATGTGAGCATCCCAGAGGGCACACGGTTCTTGCAGACCTGCTATGATTTTCCACATATCCTAGAGCAGTAATACTCTAAATATTATGTGAAGCACTTACCAGGATTCAGAACTGAATGATATAGGGGAGGTTATGGGATAGGAATTGAAGGGTATAGATTCTTGGGTATCTCTCAATGATAGTATTTACATAAACATCCTGTGGCACAGGCAGAAATTGTTTATTAAGTCCTGAATACTGCTGTAACTTAAGCTGTAGTTTTGCTCTCCATTCCCAGCAAACAATTTGCCTATTGTTGATATGGCATTCTCTTTCTTTGCATTTTTTTTCAAATGTCCTTCAAAATTTGCATGCATTCTCTGACCTACATCTAGGTACTATTCATTTTTTGAATTAGCAAACTGCAGAGATTCAATTGGCAAAACCAAAGCCATGTGAAATTAAAAAAACTTGGTTATGCCAGCAATGTTCAAGTCATATTTAGACATAATTGCAGAACAGATCATATCATCTCTATATTAGATAAATGGGTATCAAAAAATATTAATTCAAAGAATTTTAACTGAGTAAAATAACTTATCTCTTTCACTCTATCATCTGTATAGTGAAAGACTACTGTGAGAACACTTAAATAAAATCAGGAAATTCCACGTGAATTTACCACTGATGATGATGCTTTACAAATCAATCTCCATTATTCAACTGCATAAGTTTTAACAAGTACAAATTATTTTCTTATATAATTCTGCTCTCCTCCCAAAGTAATTTGCATTGTATTGAAATTTTACTCTTTTAGTGTATCTTCTGAGATTTATTCCATGGTTATTAAGACTGCAAATCTTATGTCATTGTTGTTATCTTTTGCTATACTATAAACATATGGTTTCATAAGGAGATAGATTTTTTTTATTTTTTGCCTTTGGTTTTATGACTTGATTATTTGTGTTTCAAAAACCCTGCTAGAATTCCCTTATGCCTTTTCTCTAACTGTTTTCCTTTTTAGAATGCAAACTATAATCCACACTTTCTCCCTTTAAAAATGTAAAATCATCTTTTGAATTCCTGTAAATAAGATTGAATTTACACTTTGAAATGTAAACATCACAAGATCTTTCAACAAGTGTTGGTTAAGACCAGCTGAATGGTGGATTCCTGTACACCATTTCCTTTCACTAGCCAAGTACTTAAAAGTAAACAGATAAAAATAATACTTTGAAAATATTTGTTAATTATTTAATTTATTCCTAGAAAAATTTCATGTTTAACTACTGTATTTTTTCTCTTCTTCTGTGTTCTTTGATTCCAAACAGACATGAAACATGGGATTTGTCTTGTGTCATTTCAAATGTCTTGAAGATTGTCTTAGTCTAAGCTAGAGCTGTATAAGCTCTCGTTATTGAGAGAAGTAGACGTTGTAGGCAGACAATTTGTCTAAGCTGTCTCAAATGCTCATCTTCAGTGAGATGAATCACTCCCTAAAGGTGTTTATTTCTCGCCATTGACTAAAAAGGAAGACTAGATGACTAGTTTAGATGACAACTTTTACTTGTCTGATATTTACTGAGGCAGATCCAACACAAAGTGCCCCGAAGCATTCTGGTTTATGAGTCACTGGAGTATTACTTCTTAGAATACCAGATTTCCAACAAAAATAGTCTACATTTCCTGAGATGGACCAACTTCCCCTTGCATTCCTTAAACATGATTTTTAAAATTTAAAAGAATAACCAACACAAAAACCCCCAAAAACCAAAAAATTAAAAAGAAAAAAAAAAAGAAAAACAAAAAAAGAAAAACAAACAACAAAACCAACCAACCAAACAAAAAAACCACCACAAAATGACTTATTACTAGCTTGGCACAGAAGTAGAATTTTGTCCGAGAGCTTGGATTCAGTATTCTTATAATATAAGTCAGTATTCTTATAATATTTGAAATTTTTTCTATTTACATAAAATAAGTTATGTAAATAGAAAAAAAATTCAAATATTATAAGAATACTGTCTTATATTATAAGAATACTGCCATATTTCTTGATGATAGTCCCCTTTTGGGTCAAGGTTATGATAATACTGAATAGATCAAAACTGCCTTACTGATTTATTATTTGCCACCAATTCACATTTAATCTTAGCTCTTTGTCACCTACAAATCACCTTTTTATTTACAGCTATTAAAGTTCACACCTTGTCTTTCTTCTGAAAATGCTGGGATATAATATACATCCATAGAAGTAACCATTAGCCAAAAATTCATTATTTTTTGTCAGTGTTACAAGGTTTAAATATTTCTCCTGTAGGTTCTTATAATTGCAATAATATCCTCATGGACAATATTGGAGTGTTCATCCAGTGCTGTCATGAGGCAATTTCAGGAAGGTTTACAAGGGTCTCTGGAAAAACACACACTTCAGGATATATACAGGAAATGATGGAGACTGACAGAACTCACAGAGTTCTTGCAAAGGGCCACTGAGCTTGAATTTCAAGCGTTGTTAAAAAAAAATAAAAAGGAAATTAACCGAACAAAAATACTTCAGACAAAGGTGAAATGTAAACAAAACAAAACAAATCCCAACCTCTTGACTGGTTGTTTTTATATTAATGAGATTCATATTAGCCTGTTTACATTACTGTAACTTTTCTGGTATTAGCCACCACCTTCTATCGAGAATAAACTAAACCATGCACACTGGTATATTTGACAGAATTATTTCATTATTCCAGATTCAAGGTCAAATCAGCTTTTTCTGGTGGTCCAGTAACAGAGATTGATACAGCATTATTAGTAATTTTAGATATTAATATAAGTAAAATCATGACCTTAAATTTATCTTCTTAGGGTGTTCTCATATTTGATTCATAACAATGTTAATGTTTATTCCCTTTGCAGAAATACCAAAGAATGACCTAAGAAAAGTGAGCATCCCCCTGAGCAGAGCAGGGGATTGTGACCTCCAGGGAGGTTTCCTGAAATGGGGAGCTGCTTCAGAGGCACGGCCAGGGCCTGACAGGACAGCACCTGCCCCCAGTCCCATAAGAGGTGGCTCTGGGGAAACTGGTGTGGCAGCTTTCATGGAAGGAGGATGGGGAGGATGCCTGTCTGAAGGTAGGATGTTGCTTTGTCTGACTGCAGAGGCTCAAAGCACACACAGGCCAGCAACTGGGCTCAAGGCAGAATGGTGGGCACCTGAGGCAGCTGTTAGAAGAAGTGGCTAGGCTACAATCCACCCTGTTTGAGAAGTCATGGAGTCCAGTGAAGTTCTCACTGACTGCAGTAGGGGAAATATAACCCTCATTTTTAAAAAGATAAATAAGGAACATCTGGGGTAGGATATAGGCCAGTCAGCCTCACCTCAGTGCCTGTCAAAATCATGGAAACTGTGCTAAGGCACATGGAAAACAAGGTGATTGGTGACAGTCAGCAAGGCTTCACTAAGGGCAAATCATGCCTGACAAATTTGGTGGTCCTCTCTGACAAGGGTATTACTGAATGAGGCAAAAAGGATTGACATCATCTACCTGGCTTCGTGCAGAGAATTTGACAGTGTTCTACACAATATCCTTGCCTTTAACGTGGAGAGACATGGATCTGATAAATGAACCACTCAGTAGGAAAAGAATTGCCTGGAAGGTTGCTCTCAAAGGGTAGGGTCAATATCTCAGTGTCCAAGTGGAGATGAGTGACAGGTGGCATTCCTTTGGGATCAGCCCTGGAACCAGCACTGTTTAACATCTTTGTCATTGACATGGACAGTGGGACTGACTGCACCCCCAGTGTGTTTGCTGACACCAAGCTGTGTGGTGTGGTTGACATGCTGGAAGGGAGAAATGCCATCCAGAGGGACCAAGATAGGCTTGAGAGTTGGGACCATGTGAACATCTTGAAGTAATTAGAAGTTTCACATGCCTTTTCAACTCTAGGTAATACTCTTGTGTAATTTTTACATTGGTATTTCTGTTCTCTGGTCTGATCGGACTGAAATGAATAACCCATGATATGTTTTGTTTTCATCAACTTGTCACCTTCCTCTGAATAGAAATTAAGCCAAAATTACCTAAATTAAGGTATCACGAGCTGAATGCCTTATATGAACTTCTGAAATGTTTAATATTCACCAATTATTATCAAGGTTTTTGATTTCATTGCTAGTAAAAAGGCATAGCACTTTGATATAATGATGGGAAACTAGATGTATGCAGTATTAGAAGATTAAAAATAATGTTCTTGTATGTGAACTGTACTCTTATTGCATACTTCAATTAATTGAAGAGTAGTAATAGCACTCAGAATATCTCATTTGTTAACAAGCTTCTAAATAAGTTATAAACTCTGATGACCATTCAGTGTAATGTCTCAATAAAGCATATTGTTACTTTGATTTGGTTAATTTTAAATAATCAAATTTGCAATCCAAGTCCCTGGAGGCATTCCTATTTTTTTTAGATGCAGAAGGATAGAGGTTGCTATAATATTTTCCTCAGAACCTTACAAGCAGCAGTTCATCAGAGCTAACCTTTAAGTTATATGATGAAATAGATTGCACCCACTGTCTTTTCAAAAGCCATATGAGCAGGTAATATTCTCTGTTATGTAACTGTAAAACAAAAAACAGGTCAGCATCTGCTCAAGTACTTTAATAATTACATTTGAAGCACTTGTTTAAGTTTAAAAATACATATCAGCACAACATACTAAATCAAATTGTACAAGTTCTGTTTTCACCCAAAGCAATAAGGTGACTCATCTGTAGTCCTGCTGATGAAAAATGTGAAAACTCGTCATAGCCCACAAAGACTATCAAATACAGTCCAGAAGATCACCTTTTAAGCACTATTTTTCTATTTCTATCCTCTACAGGGAAATAACTTGAGTATTGTTGAATACAATTCTGACAGCTCACTTTCTGTGTCCCTGGGGAAAAAACATTCTGCAACTGAACAAAATAGATTTATTTTAGGCCTGTCATACTATACTTGGGGTGTGGCCTGTCAAGTAGGTGAAACCACATCCTGATCAATGTTTACCTGCAGTCATCAGGTAGAATATGTCTCATGTTTGCACAGGGAGATTGCTAGCTCTAAGCATTGAGCACAGGGAGATAGCAGCACATATATACATGCATGTATGTACATAATATCACACACATATGTATATGATGCCACACAACATACACTTAAGACACTCTGTGATGGTGCAAGTTTTTATGCATACTTGTAGAGTATTTGAAAGTCTACTTGCACAGTACTGAGGTAAATGTTCCAACATTATTGCAGAATTCTAATGAAAGTCAGTGAACCAGCAAATATTCTGCTTAAGATCCACCTCAGCCTTTCTGTACAGCTGCACTCTGGAGAGATCCTCTCCATTGTGGTGGAAAGTGGACAAAATTTTACTTCCTCCACATGAAGCTGCCCAAGGAGTCTTTATCTAGCTCCCATCAGGAAGCACACTGGCTGGATATGCAGCCTTGAAAAGCACAAATGTAGCTGCTTGATATTTAAAATTGAGGCACAGGAGAAGGAAAAGGTGGCCGTGCTTCACCGCTGTGCTTTTTTAGGGATTCTGGCAATTGGTCCAGTCTGTCACCCCAGTTCTTTTACTATATATATATATCTTAAACTTCACTGATTAACAAGTTGCTAAAATCCTAAAATTGTGGGCTTGAGCTCCTCCCTTCAAGGGAACTTAACCCTGAAAAGGGGCCACTTGAACTCTCTCTTCCTAGTCACAGTGCAACACCTTCAAAAGCACAATCTAAAACTAGTTTCAATAGGTACATTTCAGTCTTTCTCCTGAACAAGCCCAGCTAATCAGATTCAGCTTTTTTTTTTCCTAGAATGAAGCTCTGAATAAGCATGAGTGAAGTACAAAATCAGAATAAGGTGTCCCAGATAACTGTATAAAGAGAAATTTCTGTGGAGTATTATCCAGGAAAAACAGAGGAGAAAAAGAAATCTGAATAAAACTACTGTCTGTAGAACTGAAATTTCTCTGTTTTTTAAGAGGTCTATGATGCCGAACCCCATTATAATTGCACAAACTTTAAACATTCCTGCATTCTGTCAGTCAACACCCCTGTGAAGTAAGGGACTATTGCTATCCTAACTTGATAGACAAAGAAACTGAAGCTCACATAGCCCTGTCAGAGAGGCTCAGATCTTGAGTTTGGCTTTATACCATCTTCTAAATTTTGATGATAAAGAAAAAAATCACTGGTGAAATGTTAGACATTCTGAAGAGTGACTGTCAAAGCATTTTTCCTAATGATTAATTTTTCCTTACTGTGAGGGGCATGGGTCAATCTCAGTTACGGTAATACTTGTATCCCTACATCTTCCACAACAGTTCTTTTTCCTTCCAGAACCTGACTGTTCCTTGTAAAACTTACTCTTTTCCACTTACTAGTGAAACTCTATCAAATTTCCTCAAAAGTTTATATGTATATTTATTGTTGAATAGTCGTAGTCTTCAGAATGACAGAAATTACATTGTTTCAGTATGTGGAAAAACAGGATAATCCTCTCATAGCCCTTGTCATTTCTGATAGATGATAGCACAAAGTATAACATGCTGAAGAGAGGATTTCACTATTGGCCTTTGTATCTCCTGCTGTCATCCTAAATTCCTCTGAGACCACCACAGACATGACGTTTTCTATGGCTGACAATACAGGAACAGAAATATTCTGGATATTGGTAGTCAGATATGGAGACTTTAATTTTGTTACATAATTAATTTCAGATAAAGTTCATAGTGATTAAAATACATTATTACTTGTAGACTGCTCTTTCATAATGAAATTGGTGTCTATCCATTTCTTAATGGAAAAAATTAATCTTGTTTGAAAAAGAAGTCATTACAATTGGCATCAAATAGCCCTTTTCAAAGCTAGAATCATCATGGTAGAAAGACATGACAAATACATTTGTTCCTGAAAACAGGAAAAATTGAGGTGTTTGAACATGTCCTTAGGATGCCTGGCATTGGTAATGCACTTTACCAGAATGAAAGGAAGAATAAAAAGAATACAAAGATCTACCATGCCATCTCAAACTGTGCTTTTCACAGACACAGACTCAATTCTCCTCTTTTGAAGCATAATCAATTTCTCATTAATAGCATGCAAATGCAGTAAATACAGCTGCTAATGTGTTATTCTGTAGTCATTTGTTGCACCTGATTAGCGAGAGAAATGTAAAAGGTTAATTTTCTAATTGCATACTCCCCCTAGATAAATTATGCATGTTATCACACCCATTGGTGCTCTATAATGGGCACTTTTTATTGCAGAGTGATTTGCTATGAAACTGTGTATCTTCATATGTTTTATTTTTAGTAAGCAAGAAGATAGAAGAAAAAAAGTATATCCATCCTATCAAAATTTCTTAACTCTGTCTGGAGAGCTTGCTGACAGGATATTAAAGCATTCCAAAAATATCTCTTCTCCCTTTCTTCTCACAGCTCATTTTTAATTTCCATAAAACTGTAATAAATTGAAGGAGAAGAATGGGACTGAGCTAAAAGACACACTAATGCTGGATGCCTCTCCATAAAATTTTGAAAAGCAGCAACATCTGAAATGCATATTAAACAAGAATTTCCTCTGGATACAAAAGCATGTCCTCCATGACAGAGCTGCCTGAACTCACCAAGTATAAAATCTTTTAGTTGCCAGCCAGGTGCTGACCACACCTAATCTGAAAGCTGTCTTTCACACTCCTTGTGCTTTCTAAAACAGAGTCAGTGCATTAAGATCAGTTGTCCCCAAAAGACGAAAAAAGATTGTTTTGTTAGGTTGCCTGCTATAACTATCAATTATTATCTCAGAAGGTGGATCAGAAAAGCAGTATGGACACAGGTGTTCACCAATCAATTAAGATCTCAGCCTTTTTTCAGTCTACAACCAGGTGGTTTATATTTGATAAAGTTATAATTTTTTAAAGATAATAAATTAAACTGGGGAAAGCAAACCTAAAAAGGGAGAAAGATAAAGATGAGATTAAAAATTATGAAGATGTTTCTCTTTGTTTTTTTCCCCATCTCAGAAAAAAAGTTGTTAAAACTAGAAGTATGTTAAAAGAGTAGAGCAAGGGAATGTTATGCTTTCATGTAAGTCAAATTCAATCATAATAATATAACACTGATATATAAATATATATATATAT
>WBNO01013245.1:110222-131570 GCA_013400575.1 Peucedramus taeniatus | reverse complement strand
ACTCATACTTAAGAAGTAAGTGCTACTCTGCAACATGGATCAAATTTGGCTGTCAGATGATTCATAAGAAAAAGTATGTCTCCAAATTATATCATAATTTCCAATAGTTTTCTCTTAAATTGTTTTAGATTTGATTAAGTTACTGCCAGAACAAAGTATATTTTCTTTGCATTAGTCTTTTGAAATAAGGGTATATTTTTAATTTATTTCTAATAAGTAATACATCTTGTGAATAATTGTTCTTTGTTTATAGATGACTGCTAGAGCAGCTTGGATTTTATAATAATTCATGAGACATTAATAAGCACTCATAATGAATAAACTTAGGGACAGTTTAATGACTATTCATCAGCAGTTCATGCACAACAAATCCAAATGTTTATCAAAGATGTTCATAAACATAGTGCACGAGCAGCTTTAATGAACTGATAAAGAACATTAATGAACATTCATTATGAATTTCCCTTTGCTGGGAATGGCATTCTCAGAGGAGATCTTAACTTTTCAAATTACTTTCCTTTTAAATAAATGTGGATATTTCAAAAAATGCTAGTACTTAAGATAGGAGTGAAAACAAAATACAGATTAAAATTTTTATTGAGACCAGGTATAAGCTGTGTTGACATCTAAGATGGCCTGCTTTTGTCATGTTTCATATGAGACATCTTCAGAGACCATTTTGTCAAAAGTCTGCCAGATTTATAGAGAGTTGTCACCTCCTGGTTTGTGGATTGGTGTCTTTGGTATGGATTTCACTGACTATTTTTCACAACACTTTTAGCTGTTCCTAGAAAATTCTATGCATTAAATTCTGTCTTAAATGTTAGAGGAAAAAGTGTGTTTCTTTTTGCCTATCACAGAAGCAATGTTAAGTAGAACTTTAGTGCAGCAAGTTAATTCATAAGTTCAGGCAACTGTAAACTTCCCCAGTTAATGGTTCGGTTATGAGTATATCTTAAACAAAAAAGAAGGAAAAAAATATTTGAAGTTAGGAGCTATATATTATTCATCTTGATTATCATTTCACTGTTGAAAAATGACTATATGCATGTTATATTTTATTCAAATCACATTCATAATCCAGAACAAAAAGCTTCTAAAGTATTTGTTATTTATCATGGATAATTTTCATTGATGACACAATTAGTCATATGTAGACTAATCTCTTTTCACAATCATAAAATACATTGATGGGTTCCATGTTATTTCTAGTAACTAACTAAATTCTCCCTAGTACAGTGAGGAAGACCTGAATGAATGGCAGTGTAGCCAGATGCTGGCTCCTTTTCACAGCAAGTTAAAATGCCATGTGCATCATAGCAACCACAATCCCATTGCAAAAACATTGGAGGTCAACTACATAAAATCACATTCATCTGCAGAGGAATTGGAGGAACAAAACTATTCCTTCAACTGGGATATGTTTTTTTATCTCTGATTCATAGGTATTGGGATAAGATGAAAGCTGTACTAATCATTGCACTGAATTTGCTTTGCATACAGAGTAACTTAGCTCCTTCTGGTTTTACTACTACTAAGAACCCTGTAGATACTCATACAACACATTGTGCTCAAAATCATGATGGGGGCAAAAAGGAAACTTACATACATAAAACCTAGACTTTATTATTTGTATAATTGATCTACTCAAGCGATTATTACTAGTCCATATTTAATTATTGCAAAAGATAAAGATGTGGAATGGAAAAGTCTCAGTAATGGCAGTCCAGTTAAGTTACATATAGACTTGGTGGGTTCTGGTGTGATGCTCATGCTGCTACTGCCTTTCTGGGTCCTAAGGGCATGGATTTCAGTCTGGTGCATGTGTGCCCATCTTGGTGGAGGAGGAGTACAGTGTGCTGCAAGTCCTTTGAAGGCCAGAATGTGATGTTGGCTTTTTTGTTATTCTACTCCATTTGTAGTCACTTTTTCTGTTTACTAACTTATTCATTCTTCTTTTTATTATACCTAACACATTTTTTTCTAGCTATGTGAAATAATCTTGATTTTTCTTTGTTTTGTTTTTTTTTCTCACATTACTTTTCCTCTTGATTCCTAAACATCTTTGTATGTTTTCTTTATACATAAGGACTGTCAAAGCATTACAACTATTTTAAAAGTGGTTTGCATTTGTGTTAGAAAGTCTAAGCAACCAGATATCTTTAACTGGTTCTTTACCAGATCCTTAAATAACTCTGACTTACTGTGCAGTCATCAGGTTCTGGCTTGTTCGCCTCTTGATGAGATTTGATTTGTTCAGCAGCACTTCTGCCAGGGTCTGGCATTAGAACTCTGTTAGGGAGAATGCATAGCAGTGAGAAAAGCCTCTGGTATTGGCATTCAATTAGGTATTTAATCCTAATTGTTATACTTTTGTGAATGATGTTGTTAATGTGCAGATGAATCATATTATCTGAAAAAATACTTTGTTTTTCAGGGGCCACAAAAGATTCTCAACTGAAATGTGATTTCTTGTGCATTTCAATTGATTGTGAATTTTCAATGAAAACAGGATCTCTGAGAATGTCAAATAGTCTACGATAAATTTGAGGCCATATTCTAGAATTCTTCAAAAACAGTGACTGTGTCCAAAAAACTTCATAGGATTATTGGATAATTCAAAATTGAAGTCTTAGGAGGGCTGAAGCTTGAGCAGGGCCACCTATGAGGTCAGGTCATTTAGGGTTTAATCCACTTGGGCCATGGAAACCTCCAGTGCTGGTTTTCCGGGCATCCTTTTCCATTACCCAGTTTCCCTTTGTATCCAGTCTCCAGTTCCCAAAATTTTTCCTTCTATTCAGTCATGTTCTCTCTTGCTTCATTTTCCATGATCTCTCATTCTCTCAGCATGCACTACCGTGAGGAGTCTGCTCTATCTCCTTGATAACCTCCTCCTGACTATTTAAATGTTCTTAAGAAATTGATTTAAAGAGCTTTTACACCCATATTGATAGAGGATAAAATATTAATTTAATTTCAATACAGAAATTAACAGCATAGGGATGTATATGGTGATAGTTTTTTTTTGTTTTGTTTTGTTTTGTTTTGTTTTGTTTTTTCTTCTTCTTCTTTTTATTTTTCTTTTTTTTTTACCAAACTGCAAATAAATCTTTGATCTTAGGTCAGTTTTCTATTTGCCTGCATGGAAAAAAGAGTTCTACCCTGACAGGATCATTTTTACTTTTTTGTCAAGCTAAATTTAACATCTGTGGTTCAGCTTTTTTATCTAATGGACACACACTAGACAGACTGGCTATGAACACTCACTAAACAGACTGGCTTCTCAATAATACCATCATTTAACAGAATGAAGTCTTCTGTGTAGTATATATTTTGAATTTGGACCAGTCAGATCAATAATATAATAACTGTTCCCTTTTAATTTCACTAGAAGGTCCTGACTATCTACCACAAAGTGTCGCCGGCCATGCATTTTATTTTTTGTCTTGGGCACCATGCCTGCAATCTTGCAATGCAACGTGTCAAGAAGAATTTTGCCCTGAATTGTGGAACAAATTAGAGGTAGACAGGCATTTAAAAATAGATTTGATTTGCTGTATTTTGCAAGCTTTCTGAGGCAAAGTGATAAACCATAGCAGCTTGAAGTAATGTGATGTGAGCACTCTTATCACTCTGCATATGCTTAACAATGTTTCACTGTCATGCTGCCTTTAAAAAGTGTTTACAAAACAGAAAAAAACCTATCAGTTTGATACAGATTTGTAATATCAGAAATGCTGAATCATGGATCCCAATAATCTCTGTGTATAAAAGCATTACATGTTGAATGAATTAATTGTATATTACCTGGAAATTTCCACAGGTTGCTATTTTTCCAACTGTTGCCTATATAAAAAGTTTAAAAGATATGTATTGGACTGGACTTTGTTGAACATTATGGGCTTTTTTACCTTTTTATTTTTCAGAGCTAAACCAATTTAAAAAAAAATCTTTTTTCAAACAGTGTATACTGAACTTTCCATTTTCCATCTTGTAATGTAAGATTTAGGTTTTGATGGAGAGTTCTGATAGCAAAACCCACAAGAAAGAAAATAGGATGTAATTTGATGAATGAAAGGAAAACAACATTTAAACCAGTCTTTATTCTCCAAGACCAAAGTGCTTAACATCGGACTTGTCTTAGGAACACTAAATATGTATGAGGCAGAGATGAAAAGACACAATGAAATTACATAGAAAGAAATCTTGAGATGAATTAATTCAACATACAAAACTTCATAGACACAATGATTCATACTTCAGCATAACCAATGCTAATAATTTATATTAAAAGAAATTCCACACAAAGTGGGTTCAAGTCTGCATTTTTGGATGGGTATGAGAAATGAATAACACATCATAACTGAGTCTTTTCAAAAGGGAAACTCCATAAATTGAATACTTTATATTTTTCAGAGTGGAAAAATATGCAATATAATTGAAATCATAGAAGTCCTTTGCATTTTTCATCATATGAGTAAATTTATTCATTATGAGCTGGTAGCAACAGACAGCTTTCTTTGAGATACGATGAAACAAAACCTTCAGGTAAAAATGCAATAAAATACAATAAGCTCTTATCTGATCAAAACAGGATTGGCAGCCTTTATTTTTGGGGTGGGAGAAATATATGATAAGCACTTCTTAAGAATAAATCCACATACAACCTCTACAGAGCAGAACTGTGGGCTTTTTGATAATCTCACAGGGGGATTATTGAAAATCCCAGTAGGCTGAAAAAATTAGGCCTCCTCAAAGGTGTTGTGAGAGAAGAAAGAAAAAGTTAAAGTTCATCCCAAGGAGAAAGAAAGAAAAGAAAGAAAGAAAGAAAGAAAGAAAGAAAGAAAGAAAGAAAGAAAGAAAGAAAGTGCCCATGTAAGAAGTCCTTCTCCAGCTCTCTTGTAGCCCCTTTNAAAGAAAGAAAGAAAGAAAGAAAGAAAGAAAGAAAGAAAGAAAGAAAGAAAGAAAGAAAGAAAGAAAGAAAGAAAGAGAAAGAAAGAAAGAAAGAAAGAAAGAAAGAAAGAAAGAAAGAAAGAAAGAAAGAAAGAAAGATTGTAAAAGCCTGTTGTTAGAGGATATGTTTTAAAAGATCTTTCAAAGTCTAAAAGAAATTAAAATTAAAAAAATAAAAGATTAAAAATAAGATTTATGCCTCTCTGGTTTAAAAAAGTGCATCCTAGTGTTTTCAATTTCCAGTTATTCATTAAAAATTAAATCTTGAAACAGTTATGTATAAATGTCCTGAATTTCAAACATATCTGCATTTTGTGAGGTTTTCTTCACAAAATGCACAAAATTTAACTTCATCATTTAAATATGCTTTGTCTTTATGAAATATTTTTTAGTAGTTAACTTGCCTTCATTATTTCTTAGACTGTTGATATTTTTTTTGTTTCTGTTACTACACATTGAAAGCTGGAGTAAACCACAGTGCATTGACTGGAATCTGGGTAAGCAGAAATAAACAGTGGTGACAAAGGAAACTTTATTTCTTCCACATTTTTTTTCCCTAATAAAACAGGAAAGGCCTAAGTGAATATTTATTTAGGGAATACCATTGCACAGCTGATATTCTTTCCAACTTTGTGCTCTAGAGATAATAAACTCAAGTGAGCCTGTAATGATGGCTGGATCTTTTATTCTATCGATTGCCTCATCCCATGAGTTCATTTTCTCAATCAGAAATGTCCTTATAGCTGTTTTATTGCAAAAGTCAGGGGCTGTACTCTTGCTTTCTCTTAGCATCCAGACTGCCAGAATTTCTAGTTTAGAGCATGTTGTAACCTCTGACATATACAGAAATTCTCTGTTCATTTGGCTTGTTGAATATTTCTTTGCCATATGCTGAAGCTTTAGCAGAAGTTGAAGAAAGTTGGAATGTTCTTTGAGGAGATAGGAGATGCTGGAACAAATGCCCTCAGAATGATGACTGAGCAGTGAACTGGTTGTTGATCAGTTTCTTAAATAATTTAGCTACTTGTTCTGTAACATCTTGTGTAATCCTTTACCTTCATAGGAGAGTTCAGAGATAATAAAGCAGTTGATTCCTTCCCTGATCACATCACTAAATCTGTACATTTTCAATCCTTCTTAATATATTTAAAGTATGCAAGATACAAATGTATCTTGAAAAAGAATGAGTGCTAATAACTGTGAGGGATTACTATGTTTTAGTAAACTGAAAGGAGCACAGGCTGGGCTGGTGAAGTCCATTTGAAAGAAGACTTTGTCTTGCACAGAAAATAGTCTATGAACAGATCTTCAAATGTTTCTAATTAAGTCCTTTTCTAAACTTGATAAAAATACTGAATTTTTAATCACTGCTGGGTATTTCTCTTTCATTGAGGGTTGCATAAATATAATCTCAGCTTTCTGTGAATGCATTTCAATGTACAGTTTTGCTATTTCCTACAAATAATCTGTGGTTAGAACTGCAAATGCCCCTTGTTTAGTCTCAAGGTTTTGTATTATCAGGTTGCTAGGGAAAAATAAAATGGAAAACAACAAAAGCACAATGGTATTGCTCTCAGAAAGCTGTCATTAATTCTCCTTGAACAAACAATGCCAATATACTTTAAAATCAATGGTTAGGGTTTTTTTTTTCCTTTTTAAAATTATTGAGAAGGGTTGACTACGAGTTTGTAAACTGGTAGGAGGAACTATTCACATATTCATCACATTCTTGTCTGGTACTAATAGGCCCTGGAGACGCAGTAAGCGAATCTAGGAATGTTTGATGTCAGTGCTCTTGAAATGAATCAGAACTTTGATCTAAACCCTGAGCCTTTAACATCAAGTTAATATTAAAATGACATGCTGAGGGAAAGTTGTATGATTTCTCCTCTAGCCATCATACAATATGGCCAGTATTTAAATATATGTCTGAATGACACTACAAGCAGTTAATGTATCACTGAGGTCAAAATATAGCTATGGACTTGGTCCTAGGACTTGGGCTTACCCTGCAGTACAGAATGCCTCCTCATGCTGAGGATTGGCTTCTGACTTCTCTTACATGCAGTTCCTGACCCTGCTTGACTGGTTGGGAGCTGTCAGCAGAGTCAAGATGTTCTTTAGACCAAATCATCAAGCAATATTTCCTAATATAGTGTGGCTGATCTTCATTTTGCTCACTAAGGAGATGTGAATGTAATCCATTCTGTAATGATGTGTTTGAAGTTCTTCATCTAGAGCTGGCTGTTTGGTCTGTCCAAGATTCACAACCATTAGCTAATCTTGTTTTAATTTAGTAGTTTCCATGATTTCACCAAGTTGGTAGGGATAAAACTTTTTGTTTGGCAGTCTAAGGATGATATCCCCTTCCTCACTTTTTTTTTTCATCTGCCATGAAAAGCTTTGACTTACTGACCCCTGAAGAATTAGTCCCTGAAGAGCATAGCCAGCCTGGCCCTTCAGTCAGTAACAGGAGAAAGCTGGAGGAGAACTCCAGTGGGACCAATTGCAGCATGCGAGGAAGGGGTTGTTCCATTTTTGATTCTGAAAAGTAGATCTCTGAATGTGAAAGTAATTTAGCTCTCTAAATCATTAGATGTCTTAATTAGAAGTAGCAAAGTTTTCCAACATTTCTATTCAAATACGCCTTGATCCTTTTGCTTGGAAACCAGTTATAGAAGTCAGTGTTTTTCTTTTCTTTAATTGTATAATTTAATTTTTCTCCTCATAACTGACCCTAGTGGCAAAGAGGTTAATTAATGTTAATTCTGATGAGCTTTCTTAGATATAGATTCCACAAAGAAAGGGGTTGGTGCCACCACATTATCTCATCTGGATCCCAGAAGAACTTATCAGATGATGAAGTCTGAGTTGCTACTGACCTGTGAGGTAAACACAAGGGTAGTAAAAATATTCACACAAAAACTGCAGCACTTAATCAGTCTTCCTCTGCCTTCTTTTCTACTCTATGGCATATGACTTTAAATGAGGTGTTTCATCATCCTACTTTTCCTGCAGTTGCATGTCAACTTTGTATTTTTGCTACTCAAGGAAGGGGAAAATGTTTCTTTCTCCAAGTTAGCATATCAACCTACTTAGTTGAAATTTTTTCTACAACAGCAGAAGGCTGTGGAATTTATGCACAGGACTTAGCAACAGCCCCGTTTCCTTAAGTTATTTTTACTACTAGCTGTAATTATTATTGCCTTGGTTTTTTACAGTGTATATAAAATAACTTACTTTTTGTCAAGTCATTGTCACTTCTAAAGCACGCAGTGTAGTAAAATGTAAGTGCTGTATTTCTTGTGGATTTACAGAGTTTCAGCCTTTCTACCTTTGGTACAAGTCAACAAGGACTTCTTGCCTGGGATGTGGTTTTAAAAGAGTGGATTATGCTTTTGAAAAGCTTTGATCACTGCAGTCATATTGTTGAACCTTTTATCTTGCTGGTACATTGATTTTAGCCAAAGATTGCCTTTCATGAAACTCTAAACCTTAAAAGCAGCTCAGTTTCAAGGAAAATTTTTCTGTGAAACATCTGAAAGCTCAGGTTTGATCTTTTTATGTGCATATTACTTCTGACTTATTTTCTGTGGGACGGTTGTATAATGCTTGTGCTTCTAAAATGTGAATTATTCACTACCAGTATGGAAAAAATAGTGAGAATTTAAAAGTGTATGTAAATAATCACATAATTCTGACTTTGAGTTGTGAAAGCTTTTTTTTTGTTAATTAGTTAACTGGGCAAATCATCTATGTCTTGATGTTATTATAGATATTGAAACACATAATTCAAGGGGTGCATATGTGTCATATGTAATGTTAAATTGGTTCTCTTAATGTCTATTATTCTTTGGTATTCTCTAGAAGCTTCTCAACTGGACTGCATAAACCACCTTATATATTTTTTAAAATGAGTTGAAAGAAATGCAAGGAAATATATGTTTGCCTGGAAAGTAGGACAAAGAAAGATTTGGAGTGTGTATTACAAGCATTATTACTGTACTGCATAATTTCTAGTATAAGTGGGATATTAACTAAATAGACATAAGATAAGAAAGCATATTTGAAAACTGTGACTCCACTCTACTCTTGTGTGTGTTTCTGAGTTTGAAGCACTAAATTTCATGCCACTGGTACTGTCTAACTATTAGCCTTATAATGTAAATTTTAGCAGAGGATAAAATGGCAGGAGAAAACCTTCACATTATTTTTTCTCTCCAAACAAAATAAATCTGAACCAAGCTGTTCTGCAAAGACACTGCAAGATTGCAACTACAAGATGAGGTCTGGAAACCTCATCTGAGCAGCCGGCAAGGAAAGAAAATATCTGTGTTTAAGTAAGCAATGCTCTAAGTCAAGGTCAGTCTGTTCTCCCAGAGCACTCCTGTATTGACATTTATGTTCTCTCTGAAAGCTGTATCTCAGAAGTCTTAATTTTAGGAGATATTCCCAAATGGTAGCTGAATGTGATAAATATATAGAGCTTTCTGGAGCACTGGAGCTTTACAGCCTATACCAAAGCATGTAAAAATTAATGTCTTGATTTAATATTTATGTATAAATTCATATTCTTGAGATTTTCTTTTCTAAGAGTGTCTTGAATATTTTATATTTACTCATGTCTAGAATTTAAGGAAAAACATACAATATTGCTTTACATTTCAATTGTCTAAGGTTCCCTTCATAATGCTGGACATTGACCATTTGACCAGAGGGAAGAAATAAAACTTTATGCCATATCTAAATCTTGCTGTTAAGCTGTATCAGTTTCTTCATTAGAATTAATATGTAGAAAATAAGATAAATTTTCCCTATCTTAATTGGATAAGAATCTATGGAAAAATGCATGATTACAAATACAGTTGAAAAATTGATTTCTTCCATTATCTTTCAACAGTCTGTGGGACTAAAATTTGGGTAGCAATTGAAAGGAGGGTCATCTATCTTGTAATTGTTAAAAAAAAAAAGTAAAATGCAGCCTAAGTTTTTTTTTTAATTACAGCCTATAGTGTCCTTTTTTGGTGGATCAGTAAAAATCAGTTTTAATTCAGTTATGAAGCCATTAGTAGCCTTATTGGAGTGTTTCCACTCAAATAGCTCCTCAAAAAGTGGCTCACACAATTACAAGATACTCCTCACAGACAGAAATATTGGTTGTTTTGTATTTTCATTTTACTGTAATTTGGTCTTCCAGTCTCACACTGTGCAGTTAAAGTTTCAAAAGCCAGTGTATAGCTAAGCAGTACATGCTTCTCTAACACCTTTATCTTTGAGTACATTTGTTTGCTTTCTACATTTAATGTCAGGCTCAATAGGCCTGTTGTTTTCAGGAGTTATTCCGGTGTTCACTAGTGTTTTTCTGGGACTTTTTGGTTTGTCTACGTTCTTCACTCATTTTATATTCATATCTGCATGTTTGTTTTCTGTTCATTGTATTTGTAACAAATTCCTTAATTTCTGCAAATATGAGGCATAAGTTAGTTTGTCAGATTTTTTTTTTAGGCATTAGCTGTTTAACAAAATGAAGCCTTTTAACTCTCTCTGTGAAAGCCTGTGAAACCTCTGTCAGACTCATGTTAAATTATTTCATAGGATTTTGCCTGTTAACTGTGCCAGCATTTAATTTCTTAGTTACAGAATACTCTGAGTTGGTATCATCCAGTCCAGTTGCAAAGTGAATGGGCCATATGGGGATCAAACCCTCCACTTTGGTGTTACAAGCACCATTCACTAACCAACTGAGCTAAATACTGTTTAGTCCTGTATAAAACCTCGTTTAGCTGAGGTGCACTAAATCTAGGAATCAAGCATACCTTTCAAGCCAGTCTTGTAGGCACACTCAATTATATAAACAGTAGAGATATAAAAGATTTTCTATAGAAATTATTCTCACTTCTGTAGAACCATATCTTCAGATGGGTGGGATAACATTCCTGGACATGCTATCATATCTTGTGATAGAAGCAGCAGCTATTCTGTATTTGGGTTGTGTGCCCTAATCCAGACATCCAGACATCTAGTCTGCAGAGCCAAATTCCTGATTTCCAGAAGTATGTGACAGGTGACTGCTACAGAACTTATTAGTTATTTTTCTCTGCTTAGCCTAGGAAAATAGGGCATTCAGTAGCCATCAGCCTGAAGTGTCCTTCCCTACAATAATTAATTGTCAGTATGCAGATAAACAAGAATGTTAAAGAAGAGTTTAAAAGTGTTACAAAAATGTTGAAAGTTAAAAAAAAAAATATGTACTGCAGATAATAGTGAACTGTACTCAGATTCAAAATGCCAGACTTGGAGAAAGATGTGAAGCAGCCAGGTGTAATGAAGTGGAGGCAATGTTTTGCTGCTTTTTTGATGCCTATATTTGTTAGTAGTGAAACATAAGGATTCATTCTAGTTAGAGTTTCTCACTCTAACTCTCTTAGCAGTAATTCTAAATATGTTTGATTTTGTTGTTTGGCAACTCTTGAATACTCAGTATTTCCACTGTTACTGGTCACAAATTTATGGGGCAGGGAGAAGCTAAAAAGGCTATAGAGCATTTTTATTATTGCTCAGTGTAGTGCATGTGACTAGGAAAAGGCATGAGTGCTGTGCATTCTCACCACCCTCGGCCTCAGCCTGATCCTTCCAGACTGTGGCCTTTTCACCTTCATAAAATATTTGTAAGTCTTTTTATTGTGTACTCAAGATTTCTAGGCCAGTTGTTTCCAGGAAAGCATATTTTAAGTCAGAACACAGAAAGCACTGTCAGAACATAAGCTTCCCATACCCTAAAGCCACCCATTAGATTCTGGTGCTGCTAAAAGTCTGAAGCAGTTGGAAACTGGACCCCTATGGACAACTGAGTGAGGTTAATATCCCCAGCTGCTGAGGAGCCAGCTCCTGGAACAATGCTGAACTGATCTCCTGGTGATCATGGGGAATAGGGCAACCCCCTTACACATCTGGTCTGGGAATGCACCTGGCCTCCCTGGTGTTTCCCAAACAGTTGGATGGGGTGGAGGAGACCAGAGCCATGGGGTAGGGAAGCTCATACCCACATCTGTCCTGTTTCCACTTATTTACTTAACACTAATTGCAAACAAGTCCTTTCTACCTTAAGAACCGGGAATGTTCTTCAGAAGACTCCTTTTCAAGGAGATGTGTGGGAATTTTAGGTGAGAATTCTTTAAAAGATTTTTGTAATTTTATTGACAATGCAGTCCTGGAACATCTTTGAAAATACAGCTGTATTCACTTCGTGCATAACTAGAGAATCAGGTTTTTTTTAAAAAAAAGGATGTTTTGGAGGAAAAATGGGGGCTCAAAAAGTTTTCTCCTTAATTTTCTAAAATTGCTAAGGATTTTATGTTCAAAAAATAATTCTACAGCAGTCAGTAGCACACCATACTGTTTATATTTAGGCTTTCTTGAAGGTTTTAAAACTCTTTGATGTGAAGGTTATCTTGTAATTGAATGTGTGTGCACAGTACATACTGAGAGAAATTCTAACTCTGCCTGCAGAGGAATTGCATTTTTAAGCATTTCTTGCATGAGTGAGCTAGGACTGTGATGTTATTCAGAGTCACACTGTTTAAACTCAGATACCAAATCAATGAAATCTCCATCACAATTCTAAGCAAATCTTGAATCCAGACAAGTAACAAGACTAAAGTCCAGTAAGAAAATACCCTAAGTGGAAAAGTTCTACTGCTGTTGAAATGTTAACAGTAAGGAAGATTTACAGACCATGAATTTGTTTGTCTTGACAAGCAATTGCTGCCAGTAAAAACAAGACAGAAAAGCAGTGCTTTGACTGACTGAAGCTGACCTCTATCAGTTACTTTGCCAGAGAAAAAATGAGAAGATGTCACTGTGATCATGAATAGGCTCATAAATACTCAAATCTCCACCTCGTATTTTGAAACACTCAGATTTCAAACACATATGAATTAGTTTGGTAAAATTGAGTTGTGCTGATTTCTTGGCAAAGGAGTTGATTACTGTATTATGCAAAACCACTAGAGCAAATGTATGTGAATGTTTCCAGAGTTCCAAAAGGTTAAACGTTATACTGTGATGACAGCAGCTGGGGAGACAAGCCTGAATTTGTGCACAGTATACAGTCCCAACTCTGTTCACAAATTTATGCCACTGTAGGGGTGAAAGGCATCAGGTCTGCATACAGCTACATTGTCTGGCTGTGGGAACACTTCCCCAGTCATCTGGTGCTTCAGCAGAATTCATCAAAGCTGTTATTTCTATGTATGAGGAAAGGAGGAAAAGCAAAGCTGAAAGCAGTGGGAAGCCTGTCACAGAGTTTGTCTGCATCACATCATCCATGTGAACTCAGTGTGCCAAGAGTCCCAGGGAAGTGAGCAAGGAGGCAGAGTCTTTTTACCTCTCCACAGAGGGTGCTGCTGCCTGCAGGTGCAATTGAACTGCTGAGGAGGGGATTAACCCTCACAGTGTGAGGATATTTGGATCAGAATGGCAGCAGGTTAGGCTATTGGATCAGGCATGTGGGGAGTGAATGCATCTCTTTGCCAGAATAGAAAAGAAAAAATTGTTTGGAAGGTTACAGGAATCTTAGAGCGTTAAAAGCCTAAAAATGTAACTATTATTCACCAGTAAAGATACCTGTTCAGAGTAAAGGTTGTCTTATTTTGAGAGAATTTCATAACACACCCGTGAGGTGATTAACATGTAGTTTTTGGCATGATATGAAGAGCTTTGAGTTTTAACAATTTGCAATGAAAATCTGATGTGCTAAAACAGTTATGAAATATAAGTCAATGCAGATGGTCTTTAACAACACAGTATGACTTTTAGACAATTTTTTTTTAAACATCACTGCAGTACAAGTGGGTTTTAATGGAATTTTTATTCTGAAAAACTGCCTACTGACTTATGCACATGTAGGCATATATGTTTACAAAAACAATTCCCAACAGACTAAGCAACTGCCTCCTTGAACTATGGGAAAAAGAAAAAAGGTATAAGAATAAGTTGATAATAAAGAAGAGTGGTTTAAGAAGTGCATTTGTTAGGATCTTTACTGAATTTTTAACCATATGGCATAAGACTGTCCAAATAAATCTTAATTTTCTATCAGCCTCCTAGAAAATTAGTATGATGTCTGAAATAAATAGAGGTATAATCTGATTCCAAAGTCAGTTTTGCAGTGCTAAAAGTACAAACAAAAAACAAAGGAAAAAAAGATCCCCAAGCTTGTTGTTTCTTTTGCTACAAGTACCAAAGAGAATAGCAAAAAATTTGCTTAATGAAAGTGTTGAAATTGTGACATTTCAGATTCCAAAAGTGTGTACATTGGCTAGCTGTTAGTGAACCATATACCTACTAAATACTTACTAGATACACATATATACATTACTGTAAATGATAGATGCTATGGTACATTTCTTCTCTTCTGAAACTGGGTTGGAACCTTACATTTGGGATTAATGCACACAAAACAAAGAGTCTTGTTAAACAGATGTCACCTTCGAAAAGTAAGAATTAAGTCTTACAGAGATAATTTGCTATATCTTTGTCAGTTTCTGTGTTAATTCAGGAAGATTAATGTGGAGATTTTAAGAAATGAAGAAGCATGCTCAGGTTATGCATATTCTGGTTTCTGCCTTGATGAATGCAGTGTTGATTGCTTCCTAAAGATGCAGCAATTCATGTGTTACCACTTTCCAATGTACAAAGGCTCATAAACAGGAGCCAAGAAAAGTCTGAAAAAAGCTGGAACTCTTTGATAAGGGCCATCTTTGCACTGAAATTACTTTTCATAAAAAACTGTTCATATCTTCTGCCTAGGTTTTATAAGCAGTTAATCTCTTAAGAACAAAGGTTGTTATATTTTTAATTGTATCAAATTAATAATATTTACTGTATTACATAATCTTATATGGTAAAGAAAAACATAGAATAGCATATATCTGAGATGTTACCCATCTTTTCACATAAAAGTATTGCCAGTGTATTTTTGCATGAGGGACAATGTCAGTGGAAGAGGTGTGTTCCCTTGCAAGTCATCGGTAGGCAAAGGATATCTTAATTGAAGAATAGTAAATGGAAAAAAATGTGTATGGGAAAGACTAAGAGTAAATGCACAAGGGGTGAAGGGAGAGCACAGTTATCTCTGAGGATGAGAGGAACAGATGTATGGGTATAAAGCCACTCAAAATTCTTAAAAATTACGCACACGTTCATGAGAAGAAACAAAATATTCACTTTCAGTCTGTTGTTTTTTTATGTAGAATTTTCTTCTGTTAATTGTTTTTTTCCCAGCCATAATAGCTAAGAAAATGAAGAGGGTAAAAAACCCAATATTGATATTCATTTAGATGTAAGCGTTTTGTTTCCATGAAAAATGTAGTAGATGTTTCAATAAACATGCTGAAGGTTGTAAGAATTATAAAGAAAATTTAATAAGTAATCTGATTTTGAATGGAGTTTAAGATCTAGACATCAATGTACCCTGGTATCTTCAAAAATAATCAAATAAGCATACTAGAACTTCTAATATTTGACCTGTAAGGCTGATTTTCAGAAATAAAATGTTGAGTTTTTCCAGCTTCCATTGAATTTACCTGGTACTCATTACAGAACTAAATTTGTTAGAAGAATACAGGTAGAAAGAGAAAAAAGACAGACAGAAAAATCTCAAAAAGTCTAGGATGGATCTCAAAACTGAATAATCATGTGCTTTTTTTAAACTAAATATTATTATCTTACTTGATGTACCAGGTGAAGTTCTTTTGTTCCTTCACATACCCGTTGATAGCCTATGATTCTGGTAGGAGGGAGAAGTAATGTGTCAGATGAGAAGACAGGGAAGAAGTTTTTGCCAGATACAGCTGGTTTCATGAAATAGAATCTGTGTGTCTGAACAGAAGATTAATTTTATGACTGACATCTACCTGGGGCTGTCTTGTCTGACATGACAGAAATTGTAGAAGGAGATGTGTGAAAAGATAGGACTTAAATATCAGGCCATGTAAATGTCATAGTGGTTATGCATTACACATTCCATCATGGGAAATTAAAAGGTTAATGACAATCCCTGTTTTCCCAAACAATACACTTTCCAATTTTTAAATGTTTTGTCAGCAAAAGGAAAACAATGTCTAGGGGAACATGGGAGAAAACAATAAACCCTTCTAACATCTGTTCTGGTTTTTACTCATGAAATAAACCCAGAAAGATGCAATGGATTTGAGAATGTTTGCTGGATGTGCTCTGCTATGGCTCAACCTCAAGGGCACAATAAACTTAGAACAAGTGCTTAGAAACAGATCAAAGATCCAATGAATTATTTTGCATTTTTAACCTCTGACCAAAACACCATATCCGGAATACTGTTGCTGCTAATTGGAGAGCTGAAAAGATAAGTAGCATACAGGGACAACCATTGCCATAGGAAAGTAAAAGTGTGTGATTAATTATGGCATATTCCCTTGTCTATTCAATATGTTTATGTAAAAAGTTTTTTTTTATTCTTTCAGCAATAATATTAGAACTTTTCCCCTATTGAGTAATATTTAAATTTATGAATATGCAAATTTGAAAGGTGAGAATGTGCATAAATATCTATTGAGTTTATAAAAAAATTAGGCACAAATCTCAATGAAAGTTGTTCACTTACATTTTTCACAGTTTAGTACCAAAAGTTAAATTTATTTTGAAATTTAGGCCCATTTTGAAGAGGTCAATACTTAGCAACTCCATTTTCAGTTTACACAATAGTCTATAACCCAATGATATTTCTTTAAAGTTCATTGAAAAGTCAATGTGTTCTTTTCAGTCTGTCTTGAATAATAAGATGGCTCTGGATAAAGTTGGCTGTCTGTTAATTGTTGATGATAAAATGATTTGTATAAATTGATACAAAATACTTTGAATTATATGTATTCAAGTTGATAACATTTTTTGTTATTTTCTCATGTTTTGGTGACTAGTTACCAAATTATGTGAAGTACTTTCTAATGGTATAACAAACTTAACAAACAAGGAAAAGAAGTGCTAATGAATTTTAATTCCATGAACTGAAATTGAAATTCATATCAGTTCAGCACATTTCAACAACCAAATACAACTGAATAGTGGATAAATGCTTTCATTTGCATGTATAATGGTTTCTTTAAACAATAACAGAAATGCTACTTTATACATATGAAAATCCTAGGATATGAATTTGATTGAAGTAAATAGGATTTTGTTATTTAAATTAATAGTCTTAAATCCTTTATATTGTATATTGACAAGTCTGTGTCTCTGACCAGATTGCTCTTCTTTCTATTGGTTCAAGCATGTACTCAGTGAAGTGGAACTAGGAACTTGAAATTCACTCAAAATTTCAGGATGCATTTATAAGCATTTACCTGGTAGTAAGAAAGTGTTATGATCTACAAAAATCTACATTTTACACTATTACTGGATTTAAAGAGAAAAATATAAAAGTAGAAGATGATTTCTTTTAAAGCTAATTGTGGTCTTTGTTGTTTTTTATTAAAAGGAAAGCCTCTTGATTGTCACACCTGGTTGTATGATCCATAGTTTTTGATTCAGAAGACATTCTGGTCATAAACACTTTTAGCATCAAAATATGACTTTGATGTCTGTATTTTTCTTTTTCTAGCCTTTTGATTTTGTTTTTTTACAATATATGGTGATAGAAATTTAGTCCTGTTAGTTTGGTCTTTCATGGCACATATAACAATTTCAGAATTTACAGTCATATTGTGTAACAAAAAAGACTAATACTGAGACTGACCTTTATTAATTACCTGTAATTTGTCAGCTGGCACCTTAGAGTTTGGTTTGTTGCTTTGTAATTTTTTTCTAAATGAAAAACTCCTGCTTAACGTAATCAGTAGCAATTAAAAGAATTACATATGGCATTTTCCTTTTCTAGCATAAGGTCAAGAAAAAAAAGGTGATGCCATTTCATTAAAATGGAAATATGTCAACTGAAATTTAGATAACTGAGTATTAATGATTTAATTAACAGGATGAGACCTTCCTAAAAGCAAAGAGAAGATTCATTAATACCAGTCTGAGCATAGGTAATAACTGATTTCAATGGAGAAATACTGTCTTCAGTAAGAAATTCTTTTCATAAAATCATGAGCTTGAATATATAATGGTTTATCTTTAGTGAATATATTAATGGGCAAATAAAAGGCTGAATAAAATTGAAAGAAAACTATCAGCTGTATCACAATTTCAGGTTAGGCAATTTAGATTTACTTCAGTAGTTTTTCTAAATAAAGCTTTGATACGTTTCTTGAAAGAAAAGTGCAATTTGCTATTAAATTGGTCTATTTACATAAGTTTTTAGAGGAATAACCATTCTCAGTAAAATAATAAGCACTTGTACTCTATATAGCTCTGAACATTAATGATTATGTGCCAAATACATCTAGCAAATACATTTCTCTTCTGTAATTCCAACAGAGCTGCTGTTGCTGAGCTCAGAGATGAATGTAGTTCTGTGTGCTTCAAGATCAATGACTAAAACTACAAGAGATGCTAGTCCTCAAACACCAGCAATAAGCATATCAATTTAATATGCAGGTCCTCAAAACGTTTGTCTATTTGTGTTTTAATTCTGGAGTTACCCATAGCAGACAGACAAAGATATTAAACTTTGTTGGTAAAGTTAACTTGTGTGTTTCAAGACATCTCTATGACTGCTTAAGCATTCACAGTGCTTAATGATCAGGTTGTACAACAGCTGTTACCAATAGCTGCTCAAATGTGTAAACGTTTCTACTCCAGTTGTAGACACATGCAATGGCTTTTAACAAAGTTTGTATCATTTTCTTAATTTCATCACTTGAACCCATTGACCAAGTCATCTCAGGATGGCTACGAAGGAGGCTGTGCACAGGCTGAATCAGTTGTATCCACTGTAGCTTTCCAGGTATCTGAACAAAAGCATAAAGCTGTCAATGTCCTATTGAAGTTTGTTTCATGTCTATTCTAAAGGCATCCTACAGAATTCTCCTGAGAAACTAGCTTCCCATGGCTTGTGCAGATGCATTTGTAGCTGGGTTAAAAATGGACTGGGAAAAAAAAATATTGACTGGAAAATTAAAATTTTTCTGGACCCCACAAAGTGGTGGTGGCTGGAGTTACATCGAGATGGGAACCAGACACTAGTGGTGTGCCCCAGGGCAGAGTACTACGGCCAGTCCTGTCAAATATCTTCACTATCTAAACAAAAGCATTGAGGGCACCCTCAATGAGTTTCGGATGACAGCAGCTGGGGTGGGAATGTTAATCTACTGCAAGGCTCTGCAGAAGGACCTGGACAGGCTTGATTGATGTCAGGACAATTGTATGGGGTTCAAAATGGCAAAGTGCTGAGTCCTGCACTTGGGTCACAACAACCCCAGGCAGTGCTACAGGCTGGAGCTGTGGTTGGAAACTGCCTGGTGGAAAAGGACCTGGAGGTGCTGGTAGATAGACAGCTGAACGTGAGCCAGCTTATGCCCAGGTGGACAAGGCCAATGGCATCCTGGCCTGTGTCAGCAAAAGTGTGGCCAGCAGGACCAGGGCAGTGATTGTCCCCCTGTGCCTGGCACTGCTGAGGTCACATCTCAAATCCTGTGTTCAGTTCTGGGTCCCTCACTGCAAGAAAGACACTGAGGGGCTGGAGCATGTCCAGAGAAGAGCAATGGAGCTGGGGAAGGGTCTGGAGCAAAAGACCTTTGAGGAGCAGGTGAGGGCTGGGGGTGTTTAATGTGAGAAAGGAAAGATGAGGGGGAACCTTATCACTCTCTGCAACTGCTTGAAAGAAGGTTTTGGACAGGTGGGGTTGGTCTTTTCTCCCACTTAACAGGTAAGCAGAGGTAATAAGAGGAAACACTCCATTGTGCCGTGGGAAGCTTACATCAGAGACAGGGTTTCATGGAGGCAATGGCTGTGCTAGGCTAGGGGTTGGAGTCAATGATTTTAGAGGTCTTTTGCAACCTTAATGATTCTGTGGTACTCTGTCTATATTTTATGCAATTAGAACTGCCATGGTGGATTACACCTCAGGAAAGTTGTAGGTGAAGTAGTACCATGGCACTTGCATCAACAAGAGAGGGTAAGGGAGTTCAAATCATTGCTTAATTGAAAAATCTGAGTATTTCCTCTCAGAATATAGAATAGTACATTAAACATTATCAATAATGCATTCTGGACATTTAATTTATCTTGTTGAATAGTAAAGAGCTGTTCAAAATTGAGCAGTCATGTTATGCCATTTGCTTTCTGGAGTCCATTAATTAAATAAAATGGAAATAAACAGAATTTTAGAGAACTCTTCTCACTTGCAGGACCACTGGATTAGCAAGGTGCCAAGTAAAGCTACGGATGAAGAGTTTTCATTGGAAATACAGAGATATATGTGCCCTATGGTGGTTTGAGGTTAGGCAGCCACTGAGTGGCAATTCAAAGGACATTGAGAAGTGGGGTGTGAGAGAAGACTGACAGGGAGCCTTCTGAAATACCTCTTCAGTTACTTCAGCAATATTAATATCTTGAAAGCTGCTCTATTTAGATGAATCAAAAATTCTATGGTATAGGAAAAAACAGATTTTGTGAATTAGATCTCTATTTCTCTTTCATAATTTTCAAGGATGATCATTGCTAGAGCAATAGTAAAAAAGGAATTTATTTACAGTGTCAGTGAAGAAGTCTGTTCCTAGTCAGTTCTGTGAAAATAAAATTAAGCCAGACCAGTGTTCAAACACAGAATATTTTTTTGATTCTTGAGTATTATATCCAAACACAAAGACACTCAGAAAACACTTTAAAAATAATCTTCCAGTGGTACAAATGTCTGTAAATAAATTATTCTGTCATATTAACTGCTGCACACTTACATTAGTCTAAAATAAGAATATGTTTTCAGGTATTGTATGGCTACTCCTTATGAAGTTACCACACAGCAGGATTGTTGGCTCATGGCTATTGCTAGATTCTAGTAGTATCTCTTGATAGATGGTGGTTCTTCTGGTGATGATGTTTTAATAGTAGCCACTGAAGTTATGAAAACTTTTTAGTCTTCTTTAATCAGCACTGAATAGAAAGATAAGTTTTAAATTAACAGTAAAGCTTTATTGCATTTATGTTAGGTCACCAAAATTGCCATATGTTGGGGGTTGGATCTGTTTCTTTTGTGTTTGAGGAATTTTTTCCTGGTGGTTTTGCTAGGTAACTAATTGCTGGGTACTTATGGATACTTGACTTAAACAAAGGAGGCAGCAGGTTTCTCTGGGTGGAGCAGCAGTGAGCAGGAGTTTGGTCCGAGGACACCGCTCCGAAAGGACTGGAGTGCCAGGGGACCCTGCTTGTTTTCTCTCTCCCCACTGGATTTCTCTCCAGAGGAAGACTGAACACATTTTT
>WBNO01013245.1:21375-110131 GCA_013400575.1 Peucedramus taeniatus | reverse complement strand
AGATTCCAGGTTTTTTTTTTTGCTGGCAGGTACCTGTATTTGAAACCAAGACACCATAGTCATGGAGTTTCTAAAGACTGCTCATTTCTAACATTACTGCATTTTAGAAGAGTAGTATTGCAATTGTTCATCTCTCAATATGCAGAGATTATTATTTAATACATTTCAGTCACATTGTGGAAAGAGCAAAACTCACTGACACTTCTGAGACTTCTATTCACCAATCTCTTTATTATAACAGTTTCTTGAATGTAATTGCTCTGAAATTCATTTTCTAATCCTCAGTTTCAATTGTTGGCTAAAGATTGAATTAGGAACAAGAGCCTAGATACTCAGAGGATTCTCTGAGGACTTGGACTTAGGTATTGCTGTTGTGTTAGCAACTATGGAGTAGTTGTGCCTTTGACCTTAGTTTAATTGCAAAAGATGGTCTGTAATAAGAATTTGTATGAAATGTAAATAAATGTCAACGGGTGTATTAACAGGCTAATTTATTCATTAGAATAACAATAGGAAAAAAAAAAGTAGTATTCATTAATAAAAACCAAGCATATGTTGAGGCTGGGAAAGTACTGTAGCTGCGTGGCTCCTCCAGTAAGTATTTTGGCATGCAAAGTTACAATTCTGGCAGAGGAAATGCAAATAAATAGGGGGAAAAACAAACTTGAACACTGTTACTGGGCTGTTGGTATCAAAGTTTTTCAGTGATCAGACTGGGGACCAATTTAAATCAATTTTTTTTAAACTGGCTCAGAAGTGAAGTTCTGCTGAAAATTCCAGTGAGCAAAGCTGGAAGACACAGTAGATAAAGGAGTCAAAATAGCCATATAGTCAGAAGTGAATAATCTTGAGGATGATGATTTGTTCTTTTATAAGAAAACCTCCTTAAGGATTTTCTTTATAATAATATTTCACTGTTCCCTTCTACTGATTTGAAGTTATATGTGAAAGTGGTTTTAACTTTTGAATGAGTAAACCAATTTTCTATCAATTATAATACTGTGTGATGAGGTTGAGGAAAAATGGCTGGGGATAAGACTAGAGGAAACTGGGAAGTTATATTCACATTTTAACAGAAGTTAAAATGGTATGGAAATTATGGGGTTGATACTTCCTGGATGGAATTTTGCTGGCATGCTCAAAACCTATTCTATGATGATTCCACATACACACAATCTGCAAACATCAGCACCTGCTGAGGGGGATGGAATGGAGGATGAAGCAGAGTGGGGACACCAGGCTCAGTTGAAATCAGCCAGGCTCAGTTGAAATCCTTGCAGGGAGGGGAACTTGGTGGCACTTTGCAGCTGAGAATCCATGTAATACCTGTCAGTCAGGGGAGAGGGGAGAAGATGCCTGTTGCCGAGCCATTGACTGGACCAAAATTGCTCTCCTCAGAGGAAATTTCTTTTTTATAATCTATTTGTAATATTGATGCACACCTGTATCCCAAAGGTACCTGCCTCCAAGGTGCAACAAACCCTCACTGGGCATGTGCTCTGTATTTTATTGACCATACACCCATCAGTAACAAAGGTATGTATGACTAGAGTCACTCAAGCTCTACCTAACATAAAGCAATACTATAAAAGTAAGCTGAGAATGGGGAAAAGTTAGGTAAGACTCCATCACAGTACTGGGATCAAGTGATGGGCTGAACTTGTCTTCTCCCCTGTGGAGACACCTGTTGGGTAAGAATCATACTCTGTGCACACTGAGTACTGTAACTGGGGATTAGAACTTGTCTTTGTATTGCTTCGAATACATTTTTGCAGTGAGATGCTATCACTATCAATCCTTGAACCTTAACCTGACACAATTTTATATTAAAAAAGAGTGTGATTGTGTTGGTGTAAGTCCTTCATGGGTGCTGACAGTCACCAGCAGCAGGCAACACACTCAAATAAAGTGGGAGATCCACTGAGAGGTCCTAAAGTGGGAAGACCTGCTGAGGAGTGTCCTTTATGCTGTTGGTGTGTCCCTGAATAAGTCAAAGTGCCCTCTGATCTAGCAGGACTGCTGGTTCAGAAGTGAAGTGAAGGTTCCCCCAATAGGATGCTGACAGACTGGCCAGGCACAAGGGTCTCAGCTTTCCTGGGGTGCTGACAGACAAATTAGACAATAAGGGTTGAGGAATTCTCCCTTTCCACATGACAGAGGACTTTTGTAGATACTTGCTATACTGTTCAAGAACATACAAACCTAGAGGATTGCCCTATGCTTTTAAGAAACTTATGAATAGAAGAGGTATG
Organism: Peucedramus taeniatus; assembly: GCA_013400575.1. Lineage (NCBI taxonomy): Eukaryota > Metazoa > Chordata > Aves > Passeriformes > Fringillidae > Peucedramus > Peucedramus taeniatus. The sequence continues at coordinate 107,879 of WBNO01013245.1, read as the reverse complement.
GGTCCAATGTGATTAAGTTATTACTGATAAATAAATCCAGACAAAAAAAATCTGCTATTAAAACTAAAGAAGGAATAAAAAGGGGGATTCTGTAGAATGGGAATAGCCCATAATTCATAGAAGAGCAAGTGCATTGGGTTTTAGTGTGTTTAGAGCTATGAAAAGAGCAAACCAATATCTAAAAACTTAGGTGACTAAACACTAAACATAATTTTCCTGTGTGTAATTCGTGCATACTTTGTTTTCTACCAAACTAAATTGAAATCAAGGCAGCTAATCTCAATTGCCGTAAATTCTGCTATGCAAAATTAATGAACAAAATAACTAAATAAGGAGGCACTAAATGAACTAAGCATCACAATTATACCAAGACACTTAAAGTGAGATCATGCAAATCCATCCTGGAAATATTTGCAATGTGTGCAAAATATGTGTGAAAATCAAAGCATATGGCTATTTCTCACCAAGTGTTCCTGCTCACTATACCATAAACAGTCATGAAAATATGTAGCAGCAAACATGATATGTTGTAACAGATTTTGTTCAAAAAGGCATAGAAATGAAGCAGGAACTAAATTTTCAATAAGGCAGAGCTGAGTAATCAAGGTACATTGATTAAATATATGAGGAGGTAAATATTAACAACAATTGGAACATTCATATAGTCCAATATATCTCTTGAAAAATTATATCAAGACCTGTTCATAGTTGAACATGCATGACACTCTGGTTTTTCAAACATGCTGTTCACTCATTGCAGAAAAAAATTCTTCAAGTTTTAAGAAGCACAAAAGTTATACAGAATGAATAGTAAAGTTAAGATTTGTTTTCCTAATCTCATCTGCATACATGCTCACTGAAACATAATATTAGATATTTGGGGTTTAATTGATTCCACCAAAGTGTGCACCGAAATCACTCAGCTTCGCTTGGTTGGTGTGTGTGGGGTTTTGTTTGGGGTGGTGTTTTGTGTTTCATTTAGATTTTTAGCTATTTTTTTCCTTCTATGGGAAAACAATAATCTTTTTTTTTTCCAGATTATATGAACAAAAATAAAGCAGAATCCAGAAATGAAAATAGTAACTTCATTGAACATAGATGTGAGGGAAGAAAATGAATTATTTTTTTGCGTGTAAAAAAAGCAGTTTCAGTCTGAGAAGAACTGTGAGAAAAACTGTGAGAAAAGAGGCTAAATGCCTAGGGAGAGTATTCTAGGGCCTCACGGTCAATGGCAAGTTGAATCAGCAGTGTGCCCTGGCAGCCAGGAGGGCCAGTCCTGTCCTGGAGTGCATCAGGCACAGCATCACCAGCTGGGCCAGGGAGGGGATTGTCCTGCCCTGTTTGGGCTGGGGCAGGCTCACCTCGAGTGCTGGGGGCAGTTTTGGGAACCACAATATAAGAAGAATTTAAAGCAATTGGAGAGCATCCAAAAGAGGGTCATGAAGTGAAGGATCTAGAGGGGAAAGCTGTATGAGGAATGGCTGAGTTCATTTGGTTTGTTCAGCCTGGAGAAGGGAAGAGTGAGGGGAGAACTAGCAGTCTACAACTTCCTCACAAAGGCAAGAGGAGGGGCAAGCACTGATCTCTTCTTTCTAGTGACCAGTGACAGGACCCAAGGGACCAGCACAAAGCATGTAACTGGTTAAACCTAAATGTGCATCTGGGAAAATTCCTAATCACACTTACTTTGCCTTAGTTTGCCCCTCTGTAAGTGTCTCTTTAAAAAGAATTGCAGGTAAGGTTTTGTTGAATTCCAAGCTTCATCATCTGAATTTATCAAGCCTTATATGAATATTACTCAAAAGATAACATAGTTACTAAAAAAAAAAAAAAGATGAAAAACATGTAATTTATCTTCTTAAGCTGTTTAATATTCTCACAAATTGGCTGGACAAATATTGAATCACTAAACAGGAACCAACACAGGTTTTGGTGAAATAGCATTATTCCTTACTGTCCATGGAAATAACTAAGACATGTAGATATCCAAAATCTGGTAGTAAAAAAGAAGAATGAAAAATGGCAAATAAAAGCCCCTTTTTTTTAACTGTTAAACTGTTTCTGTCACACATAATGAGTGCTATATAAAAATCCATTTAACAGCAATGTCACTGAGCCCTGTCTGACAGATCCTTCCACGACTGATAATGTTTCACAACTACATAAAGATCCAGGGACGAAAGCAAATTTGAAGCAGGCTAATCACATAAAGAGTTTCACAATCTGTTCAGATTCATTTCCCAGAGTGTTGCTTCTTATGCTGTCTATTTCTGTTTAAAACGCTTATATACTTAATATATATTTGCAATACCTAAGAAGTAATCTTGTCCATTCAAGCTCCACACATACTAATTTCCTCAAGACTCTTGAACACTTTATAGTGCTAATTATGTCTATTACTGTCATTTACTTTGAAATTATATGAGGGCTCCCTTCTGAAAGAGAAATCCCCAATTTTGCTTAGTAATGAAGAAAGTTCTATTTCAGTAAGGCTTTCTGATCTAATGGCTCTGATTTCATTTAGAAATAATAGATTTACTTGTACAAAGAATGGTGACACATATGTTTAATGCAGATAACTGCTTATCAAATTTGTTCTAATTAGACATTTTTGTATTATAGGATTAATGTGGACACTTTGGGGACACTGCACAAGAAGCATATGTAATTCACAAGTGAGATGATGTTTTAAAAGCAATTGCATTTTTTTCATGCTGTTTCTCCAATGTATACGGGGTTAAATATAGTACTAAAAATCGTCAATGTCACTAGAATAAAGCTGAGAAACCTTTGATTCTGATGAAGTCTGAACCTGATACATTGCATATGTCTGTGCCTTTCTTTGTGCATCTATGAATTTGTTCATCTTTTCATGAATATGAATCCCAATACAATCACCTTTTTGTTACAAAGAACTAATTTACATAATTGGGCACCATAGTTTCCATTGTGAAGCACCTTGGAAAAAAATGAATTACTAGAAAAACAAGCCTCTTATTCCATTAGTCTGAGAACTAGACAAAATGGCTTTTTACTTGAGGTTTTTTTTTTTGCTTGATGAAGACACAGCACACTTTATTTACAGTTGTGTCCTCATCCTGAAGCCATGGCTAAAGATGAAAGTTCTAGTCCTGATCAGGTTGAAACATTTAAATTCTGAGGAGAATCTGCACTTAAACTGTTATAAGTATCTTTTAGTTTTGTTTTGAATTTTTTTTTTGTCAGAGAAAGCTAATTCCTTTTGGTAAAATAAACATGAGATGAGCAATTTTGTGTTATATGATGCCACAAGGCTGATGTATTTAAGATCTTTCTTTGCTCTACTCTGAACTGTAAAAATATCTGAAGCTGATGTAAGGCCTAATAATCATCACCATCAAAATCACTGTAGAGAAGAAAAGGTGGAGGGAAGACTTGATCTTTCAAGAATGCTAAAAAATTACGAGAACAAGGAAGAGTCACTGGTTTTTCATGCATGTTTTGGAAAAAAACTGGAAATCTTTATGAAGAATTGAGAAAATTTATCAGAAAAAAAATCATTAACTGCTTGCTCCTAAGGAGATGAAGAGAACAGAAACTGAGTGGAAGGAATCGAACTCTAAAAGTCACATCACAGTAAAACAGATTTTGAAAAGAAAGACAGATGAGTTCGAATAAATTATATGCATTCTATTTGTTTTGTTTTAAGTCAGGGGCTAAAGATACAAAGTTATGACATTATTTTATATGTACATACACCAGTTTGAAAGAAAAATCTAAAGAAAAGAAGCAGGAAGAGTAATATTAAGATTTTTTTTTTGTGAGAAACCCAAAACATAATGGTGTTATACTGACAAGAAAGGGAGAAAACCATGAGAAATCTGATCAGTTTGTTTTTCTGAGGATATCAGAAACACTTTCTAGAAGAAGAAAAATTACAGTGGAAGGAAAATTTCAAGAGAAATCAGAGAAAGCAATTAGTGATTTATGCAAGACACCTAAGCTCTGTAATTCTTGGAGATATGGCTGGCAATTTGATGTACTCAGGTATTAATTAATTACTGTGTAATAACAAGAAGTCTTCCTGACCTATGTTGCATGTTAACATTCACAGCCCAAGCCATTTGCTCAGAGACTGTTAGGTACATACGTATCCCAAATCAGCCTGATCCCCAGCTGAGGACTGTTCTGGTTCAACCCCAGCCAGCCACTGAGCACCACACAGCTGCTCACTCACTTTGCAGGTAAGGAAAGCAGCTGCTGGTTTGGCTCCAGGATGGAATGTCTAATCCAGTCAGACTGCCAAATTGTGAGGCATTTTAACATACTTAGCTTATACCATGTGAAGTCTTAGGGAAGTCAAGGTGACTCTTCCTGAGATAAGTGCTGCTAGTGATGAATAAGGTCATTGCAGTAAACTGATTATCTACATGTCATTTTAAAAATAATTCACTTACTATTAGAAAATAACAAGATCACACCAGCCTCAACAAATCTGACATTTGTGTTGAAGAAAATGACAGTAATTGGATACAAACTTTTGCTGCAAAGAAGCATTACTTTAATATTAATTCTATTTTTTACAGATATTAAAAATTGAAACAGTTGATTTTACTGACAGCAGCTAAATCAGAAATGGAAAAATACATTAGCATAACAGGAATGTTCTTCAGTCTAATAAAAATCTAAAATAATAGGACGTGGAGAAAAAATACAAAAGTTTCTAAATAAAGTGATAAATGAACCATATACAAGAAAAGAAACACGTCTAAGAAAATAACTTGATGACAAAGAAGTATTAACTATCTTAATTAAATAGTACTGGAGTTATTATGTCAAACAGCTTCTATTTTACCTAGCAATTGGAAACCCGGCAGGACTTATGAAGTGCATTTTTCTATTAATAGCAGTCTGTAGAAGTATCAGGAAAAAATGCAGAGAATGCACATTTCAGATCCGTATAATGACATCCATCACATCCCTGTAGGGGTACTGGGAAGAGATGTTTAAGTTGTGTACCAATCTCATTTTGCTGATAACGCTTTTCATCAGAAAAGATGAAACAAATGTGACTTTCAAAATTTAATCATGAAGGACAAGGACACTGGATAACAGTAACCACTTTAAATGTCTCAGGAACTTGCACTGTAAATGTGCATGTTATCAACTTGAAGGCAGACTAACATACTTCAAGGCAAACTACCCAGATTATTTTAGTTCTTGAAGGAGGAAGGACACACAGTACTTTAAATGTATTATACAGGTTACAAAAGAAAGGTGTATTCTCAGCATCCCATAAATATGAAACAGTCTGAGGTAAAAAATCCTGTAACCAGAGGCCATTAGATCGCTTTAGCTGGATAAATAACTCCCAATAGCAAAGCAAATATGCAACATTTCATCAAAGCTACAACATTGCATTTGTAGTATGCCTGAAAGAAACATTTACTGTATAGAGTGATGATTTATTGACAACTAATACTGAACAAAAGAAATTACTTTAAAAATACATTCTAAATTACAGAATATTGTTTTGCAATTGAAAGATACAAGCGGATTTGCAAGAATGCTAACGTGAGAGAATAATTACGAAGATCTTACTAAGAAAATAAAAAACTATTCAGAGTCAGAAAACCTGATTGTAAAAATGATACTGCTGAAATACATATTACAATGTGCCAATACCTAAGAAGGGTCAAAAAACACATTTGCCTTTCTAGTCTTGTGGCTAAATGGAAAAAGAAAAAAGACTTACAGCTTTATTATATTGGGGAAAAAATCCTTGAATAGAAAATTTTCAAGAAAGGATATTTTCAGAAAGGATATTTCAATTATTTCAAATATTTCCTTATTAGGCACACACTTTTTCCTATACAACTATGAAGTCAGGGATGGCTATGAAAGGAGTCATAGACAAAGTGTGTATACATATTAAATTCACGTACAGCCATGTCCCTATCAGCATGATTTTTGTGCATGTTTCCTTTACTTAGGCATGTTTTCTTTACTTAGTCATGTTTTTACAGACATTTATTCATCTGCTTGGTCAAGAAAGAAGGAGAGGGACTTTTTTACAAGAGCATGTCGTGACAGGAGTTGGGGAATGAATGCAAACTAAGAAAGAGATATTAGATATTAGGAGGAACTGACTTGCTGTGAGGGTGGGGAGGCACTGGAACAGGTTGCCCAAAGAAGCTGTGGATGCCCCATCCCAGAAGGTGCTCAAGGCTAGGATGGATGGAGCCCTGAGCAACCTGGTCTAGACAAAGGTGTTCCTGTTCATGGCAGAGAGGGTTGGAACTAGATGATATTTAAGGTTCTGCCAAAAGGTCATTCTATGATTCTATGATCCTATGATCCTCTCCCCTCATTGAGACTGTAAAGTGAACAATTAGCTCTAGATTGCAGAACAAATTTACATATTCATCTAGTTCTCCATCTGATTTTTTACAGAAAGAGATTTGATGTTTTGTTTATAGTTAATTCTTATGTAGCCATTGTTATTTCTTTCCATTTCATGGTTAGATAAAAATATAATCTGAAAGAGAAATTTGACAGACTGAGTGCTTTTTACCTTCCTCCTTCTATGTTTCTCAAAAGAAAACACGTATCTTTGCCACTTTGGGACTTAGGCAAACTTGACTGGTTCAGACAAAACTTTCTGACGTCTTTCCTCAAGCCTGAACATTTTTGTCTTCATTCCCACTACTACCAAAGATATTGAATACACTGAACAAAAATATAATACTATTCAAAATTAAGTGTTGAAATGACAGAATGAATGTGTAAAAAACATTAACTTACTTAGATAGATATGTGTCATTGATTTTCAATATGAAAGTACTAATCCCACTATATACCTTTAATTCCCTAAGAATATCAGACCACACTCATTCTTTCTATGAAGACAGAAAACTTGGTTTCTCAAATGCATAACTAGAAAGCAATATTTTACTTCAGAGGACTGAGCTTTTATCTATAACATTGCAGTATTTTTATTTCCCGGAGTAGCTTACATATAGAGTTATAAAAGAATTTCCATTGAATAGTGGTTCTCTCCTCATTCTTCCATCCGTAATAGAGGCCAGAACTGACAGACGCATTTCGGAAAAGAAGAACAGAAAGAGAACAAGTACAAAAGTATTTTTTACCTAGTGTGTGCTCTCAAATTCTAGCACTTTATCTAGACTATCATTATGCAATTTGCAAAGAATATCTGATAGAAAGAGTAAAGAATATGAAGGCAGGCTCTTCTCAGTGGTACCTGATGACATGACACAAAGCCCTGAGTAAAAATTTGAAGAGTGGAAATTCTGACAGAAAATACAGTGAGGGTAGTTGAACACTGGAATTGATTGCAAAGAGATATGGATTCTCTGTCCTTTGAGTTGTTCAAAACCTAAACTCTAAAACCTAACTGGGCGCATTCGTAAGCAATCTGTTCTAGCTAATCCTGTTTTCAGCAGGGTGTTTTTCCAGATGACCTCCAGGGGTGCCTTCCAATCTCAGCAAATCTCTGATTCTGTGATTCACTTACTCAGGGGTGAGAATATTTATGATATCCACGAAAAATGCCACACTTCAGAACTGCATATGGTTTTAAGTGCACTCAGAAAACAAAGCCTATGCTACCTCTTGGATTTATGCCCAGGAGTAATAGAAGTCTAACCTACACCCCTAAATAGGCTTCTCAGGCAGAAATGTACTTCCTAGTGTATCAGTGACACTAGCAAAGAGCATACAGTTTGTAAAATAAAAAAAAATAGTAGTTGGAACTTGATATATAATAGTGCCACACCAAAGTCTGGGCTCTTACTTGAGTTTAAATGTAAAAAACCCCAGTGCTTTGCTAAAATTATAACTGATTTCCTTTTCACTTACCTGTAGAAAAATAGTATCAAGGTCAAAATGCCTAGTTCTGTGAAAACCTGGTAAAGGTAGTCTGTTTAAAGCAAAACACCAACAAGTGTAAGAACATACAATGGATTCATAAGATAAAAATTTCAAAGTATATGGAAATCTAAACAGCTGAAAAAGGCTAATGATGTATAAACTCCTTATTAGACACTTCAGGTGACCCATCTGAGTCAGAGTTTTTGTGTTCATGTTGTACTTTCCCGGTCATTACTGACTATATTAGTGGATAAATAATGGAAAAATTTAATTAATACCTGTTAGATCATGTATATCTTTTATGTCTAAACTACTGGAATTTAAAATTGAAGATCTTCCATATAGCACTCAAATCCTCAAACTATTCACTGAAGTTGCCTTCCTTTGAATTCCTTTGACAGGAACCCTAAAACAGCTCTTGCCTTGAGGCTATTCAAAAAAAGGAATAGATGTATAAATAGGCTACTAGTTGTGCCTTAAAAGAAAAAAAAATCAGTGTTTAAATATCAACATATTATGGAAATCTTAAAAAGTAGAAATCAGAAGGCACATGAAAATGCCATTCAGGTACAACTGCATCTAGTTTTTCTTATTATTTCCTGTAAAGATTGTCAAAATAATGTCTTATTTTATAGAATATTCCCAAATTAGGATTTGATTTTATACACTGAATAAGAGATAGACTTTTTGTCCTAGACTTCAAAGAGACAAGAGAGGCTTTGTTTCTCCTTTAAAGGGCAATTCAGTGATTTTCTGTTGTATGACTTTTTTGATTGTGTACAAATAGGATTCAGACTTTTTGACTTTCTGTTCTGTTCTTGATACACTCTTATTTCCCTCTGAACTTTTTTTTCAGGATACCTAGATGCATATTTACAGGTAAGTAAATGAAGAGCAAAAAATATTTCCAGTTTTTAAACACAGCTTTATGACACTTTTCAAACCAAAAATCATAACAACATTAGTGCTTCTAATTTTGACAGCATTTCAGAAAATTATTAGTATTAAGAAACTGTTCTTAATTAATAAGTTCATTTTTAACACAATGGGGACTATAATTAGCTGTCAGTAGGAAATCCCAATAAATTTTTATAACAGTGTAGATAAAAAGATGAAATTGTGAATTGAGTCTTATTCATAGACCAACAATTGAAATAAATGTCATAAACAAATTTTTTAAAAAGAGCTTGACTGAAACATCTTGGCAACTCCAAGCAGAATAATGATCAATTATATCTCTAGGATCTACATAGTGCAATTATAAGATTCTCAGAATTGTCTTTAAATTTTATATTTGTTTGGTGTACCTCATGAAAAAATAGAAAATAAATTGCATTGAGCAAACAGAGTTATTCCATATTGAATTATTTTTCCTCTTAAAAGACAACTGAAAATAAGGATATTCATCCCTCTGGGCGGTTTTAAACCACTTTGGCATCTGAAATAAGTTACTGAACATCACTAGAAAATTGTAAGAAACAACATGTGCAGATTTTTGATAATAAAATGACATGCTGGTTGCTATCAAAATCAAACATCAGTCAAAGAAATAGTCCTGCCAGAATTATCACAAGAATTGGACAAGGACTACTGAAGATAACAACACACTTGGATTAAAGGTGAAAAAATGCAGATCTCAGAGAACTTTGTCTATGCAATCAGTTCAAAACAATTCAGTAATAGAAGTATTACATTAAAAGATACTAAAAATAACATTTATCATCTTTATCCTTGAAAACAAGAAAAATTATTTGAATAGGACAGTTATTGTATATAGGCATGTAGAAAATATTGGAATTAGTAATGGAAGTTGTTGCATTATCAATTTACCTAGTTTTTGAGTATTAGCTAGTACATTTGATGGTATGGGATAAAGGGAAGAACACAGAACACAGTAACCAGACATAGAATTTTGCTTTATCAGGACATATAACAAGAGATTTGATTCAACACATTGTTTGCTTTCTTAGGAAAGCAACAATTTTCAGGCTAGAATCAAAAAGTTTGATTGTATTCATGATAAATTAGAAGCAATTTCAGCAGATTATGGCCATTTTCTCTAATCATTTTTATCTGGAAAAAGAATGTATATATACACATTCTTACTCAACCCAGAAATTATCACTTCATAATCAACCAAAACTCAGGTTTATCTAAAAAAATGGCAAACAGTCAATCTTTCCTAAAGGAAAGTTTTTCTCAACATCTCTTTGGGAGTGTTTGAGGACATTCTAATTATTGGTTCATGTCACTTGCTCATTACAAATGACACTCTGAACTTTATGGATATTAGGAAGATTGAAGGATAATTCTTACTTCCCTCTTCAGTAGGGCTGCAAATGGAACTACCCTAGACCCAGAGGACAGCAGAGAAACTTCATGGTGGCTTGTGGGAATAACACATCCTAGTATGCCTCTTAAAATTTTTAAGTACTTTTTAAATTATGAAAAGCTTTACACCTTCAATATTTAGAGCAAGGTTTTGAAATCTGGCCTGGAGAAAAGTGTGAGATTAGAAAAAAATAAAATGCACACGTTTTTCTTCTGAGATTCTCTTTAGGTTTGAGTGAAATGTAGTGTGAATTTAAAGTCAGTTATCCTTTTGGAAAAATTCTAATTGCATGTTAAGATAATGCATCAGGAAGCTTATTTGTCAAGACATAGGTACAAATGTAGATAGCTACAATCTACAAATCATTTGACAATAATTCCAGCTAGTGGCACTGGCCAGTTTTTCTCCATTTTAATTTTGTTATCAAAATCAAATTTCTGAAAGCTGAAATGCTGCATTTAAAGATCTTGAAGACCAATGATCTTTTATGCCAAAAATCTTCTCCGGTGGTCTGTGTGAGAACCATTGCTTTTACTCAGGAATAGAGATGGGGAAATAATACATTTTAAATAATTGCAAAATAAACATGTATCAACTAAGTTTTAAAAATTATTTTATTTTTCTGTTTAGGAAAGAGGTGGCATTTACAAGGAAAAAAATGACATAGGAATAAAACATTTGGTGGGAAGGAAAGTTCTTCCTTTACAAGTCAAAATCTGAAAAGTCGTAGCTCTTCACATTAACAGTAGAGGAAATCCCTTACACATCAGAAAAATATGTGTTGCACTAGTATAAAGAAGTTAGCTAACAATTTTTTTACTAGTGTATCTTAAAAAAAAGAAGTCCCATATATTATAATATTTTACCTTAAATACTTGATCTGTCAGGGGAAAAAAAAAAAAGTTTTGGTATTGAATTAAGTAAATAATAATTTAACTAAATAGTGAGTGCAGGCTAAAATGTTGCTTGGTGTTGCGATGCAAATAATGATATCCCATACAAAGTCACAAATCCATTTGTGGTTATAATCTAATTTTATATATCCAGTTGTTTTTCTACTTTCTATCACCTTTATCACCAAATTAGAAACATTATATTTTTGATGGCAACCAAGCAACAAAGCACTGTTATTTGGAGAGATTTCTTTATAATGCAGAGGCCACAAAAGACATCTCAGGTAACATGTGATGTTCCCATGCATTATTTCTTTTTCTCCCTTCTTGTGACCTGCAGCAAGAGGAAAGGATGAAAGACTAAGGGAAAAAGCCTTTAACCAAACACCTCCCACCTGGAAGATGAGATTCATATGCAAAGTTACAAAAGCTGTACAAACTTAAAATCAGCTTTTCTGTCCCTGCACATTTTCTTGAACATCTCTACTCAGCTATGTCCAGAGATGATAGAATCATAGAATATCCAGAATTGGAGAGGGCCCATGAGGATCACTGAGTCCAACTTCTGGCCCTGGTGAGGTGGGCATCATATGCTGACTACATCAGGAAGCAAAAATCCTTCTAGAGTTTGTATTTCACAAAGTTGTTTTAAAAAATTAAAATTTAGTATTGGTTGCATAATGGAGAATTTGTATATATTATGGCATCAACACTGACTACCATTTGAGAGTTGCAAAGATAGTAGCAGTGTAATTCCACTTGAAAAAATTCATTCTTCAGGGATTGTTGAAACTCTACTGAATTCAGGCTTTTCAGAACAGAATGTGTCTTTTCAACAGAACATGTCAAATGTCCTACATTTCAGTTTGTTTTCTGTGGGAAGAGCAACCTTTAGAGTTGCATACTACTAACTGAAAAAGGATATATACTCTTGACAGAACCTTGTCCTAAAATCTACTACAATCCCAAAACAAAAAACCAGCTTGTGTTCCACTTGACATCTGCAGTTTAATGCAAAGATAAAATCAGGTATTTCTGGTGATTGCCAGTATAATGTATACAGCTGTGTACAGCACTATGCTGCTAGACATATGTCCCTAATTGAGGACAAGTGGTGTCTGCTTTTCATGAGAAATGTTTTGTAAGAACCCAGAGTGTAAGTTTCTAATTTTACTAGATTTATTCTTGGTTTTGTATCCATCCCTTTCTAGCCCTGTTAGCCTGTCTTCATCAGCTACATTTTTGCACAGTTTTCTACACTGTGTGCTCTGAGTTTGCAAAAGTTTAGTTCAAGGCTGTGTCACCTCATTACCCATTTGAGATTTTTTCAGTTTCAAACTGTTTGCAAGACAACTGATTCTGCTGTATCTCTGAAAAAACACCAGATTGTGCACCAAGTCTGACATTATTCTGTATGCATCAGACCTGCAGAATATGTGCAGATCCATTGGGAGCAGGCATCACCTAAAGCAACCCCTTCTCACAGAGATAAATGAGTGCCTTATGTTTGCTCTGTGTTACTCTTGAAAAAAGTCCTTTGCATCGAAATCACCTCTTACACAAAATACAACTATGATAAAATCCTAAAGATCTGGATTCTACTTTTTTTTTTTCTTTTTTACACTAGAACAATCAAGCTGCAGCACATCTGTATTCTTGACAGACAGCTACTGTCAAATCACTTGCAAAAATAAGAGAGTTCATTAAAGAGAACACATTTTTCAGAAAGATGTCTTTGGCTCCAGTGAAAATACAAAACAAAGACTGCAGAATAAAAGGACCTAGGAAAATAAAATCTTGAGGAATAGGCTCAGACAAGTGAGAAACACAGAGCTGGAGGACAACAATAAGAGTTCATCCAGTAAACATTCTAAACCAGTAAAATCAGTCGATCCAGTTCTTCAAGCACAAATCGTAGGGCAGAGCTAATGATAGGAAAAGCTAAAAAACCCCAGCTCTAAAACCAGCTCTCAGGTATTTTGCATGTGGGGCAATAATATCGAAATTACTAGAAAATTGTTCTCATTATCCATTTGCTTTGAGAATGTAAACCAGATTTTCCTTCAAGCAATTTCATAATAACAACTTTTCACGTGGAAGAGATAAAACAAAATTAGAGATGAAATTCAACACTGAAAATATTTCTTTGGTTTTATTCCAGCTGACATCTTTGCTTCCTGGATATCTACTTTTCTTTTATTTTTTTTTTCCACTGTAGCAGACCTTTACCCTATTTGGCTTGAATTTTAGGACCAAAGTTACTGTACCTTTCATTCCCTGATTGATATTTGCAAGCCAGCAGGTGCTAATGGTGCAGAAAAGTGCATATGAGCTTGAGAGAACATTGTTGAATCACAGCATGAAGCCAAAGATAATATGGATATATACACTCTAGTTTTACTGACACAGACTTTGAACTGTCATAGATTTGGATAACAGTTGGTCAAATATTTCATTTCAAGGAAATTATTTTTTTGTGTGTGTGTGCCAAGAGAAAATATGATGTTAATCCAGTGAGACTTGGGCCCCATGCTGCTTCAAATAAGATTAAAGGGATTGCCTACCAGGGTGAAGTTCTATTAAGTTTATAAATATTCATTGCTATATTGAAAAGTTTAAAGCAGACTGAATTTCAGTTAATTGCTCACAGAAAGTAATCTTCTTATTTAAAAGAATACTGTTAATTAGATTTTCAAGGAAAAAAAGACTGGGAACCCAAGATTTTTGTACAAAGAGAGGGCTTTAGGCAGCTGAGTTTTATGAAACAGAGAAGTGATCAGATCTGTTATGAGGGTAAAATTAGTTACTAGTCTGGTATGAAGATATTTAGATATTTTCCAGTTACAAGATAGTATCAATATTTTTTAAAGGATTCATTGCAAATGAATTTACTCAACCAGTCAGAAGTTCCTGAGTGTTGGCTCAAAAGATATAGAGTCCCTGGTCATATCAGACAAAATTAAATTAGTTAAAAGACTTGAGCTATGTCATGCAAAAACACAGACTAGAGGTGTCAGAGTAGAAAAATGATCTGTATCAGAGGGAATACAATAAAAACAAAGCAAAACTAAACAAAACAAAACACACCTCTACCCTCAAAAAAAACCACATCTCCAGTATCAGTAGACAGCACAGTTCACACCAGTACTGTAATGAAGACAGTGGCTACAAAATGTTGTCAATATTGAAGGAATTACTTGATGAGTGTGTGAACAATGTTGACAAAGCAGCACTTTCCTTATAATGCCTTGCAAAGTGCACTACTTTATCTGTATTTCCAGGAACAGCATTAACAAGGCATATTGTTGCAATTCAGCAAAACATAGGGAAATACCAGTAATAATAAAAAGTACTCCAATAGTTTATTTGCCAAGAATTACATATACTCAGGGAGCTGAAGGTTAGAAGCTACAGTTTGTCTCCTAGTTGGTTTATCACAGGCTGCAATAATTGAACAGTTGTCCATACACAAAACAACAAAAAAACAAAAAAAACAAAACAAAAACAAACAAACAAACAAACAAACAAAACAAAACAAAACAAAACAAAAACAAAACAAAACCAAAATCAAAACAAAAACAAAAAACAAAAACAAACAAACAAAAAAAGCTGAATTTGGCTAGGGGTTCTACATGGGGAAATAAATGGGAAATTAATTAAAATGTAACATGAGAGGCCACTAACTTGTCTCAGTAACTCACCAGAAGACCACTCCTTTTGCTGTAAGAGTGCTGCTGTGAAATGGATTTTATCATGGTTTAGAAACATATTAAGATGTTGAATGAATTAAAGTTTTCTTTAATACAACATTTTCTTTGCCAAACAGGCTCTTTAAGAATGGCAACAGTGAAGTAAATAAATTCCTTCTTCTCATTAATTTCCACTTGTAGACGGTTTCAAAATAACACCTAGTTAAAATTTGTCACACAGGCTATGCTGGTAGAGAGAATCCACTTTGATTATTTACACCAAAGGTTAATCATCCTTTTAAAAAGGATGTTTCTTTTCACACTTAGAATATATACAACCTTGGCTTTCAGTCCTTCGTTCTTTTTTTTCTCTTCTTTTTAACTATTCAAATAAGGGGGCCTTTTGTAGTCTTTTATGAATATACTGAATGAAAAGAATTTTTAAAGTCAGTGGAAAAAGCTCTCATTAAATTCAGAGGATTTCAAACTGCTCCAGAAAAATCTGAGAAAGTTTTCTTACTTTTTTTTCATTCCTTCATGAAGTTTGTTTTCCAGTCTGCTGAATAATGAATATTTTGTTCAACATTGAGGGAAAAGGCACAAAATAAAACTGATTTTTTTCTGAGGGGTAATGCATAACTACTTCTAGGTTGTTGTTAAAGTAGGAGTGAGCCCAGGAGATGAATCTGTAATTACATGGATCCAGTTGTTTTGATATTTCTTACAGCTAACAGAGTTCTAGATCTTAAGTAGGACAGATGATTGCCATAATATGAAGTTGTGGTTTAACCCCAGCCAGCTGCCAAGCCCCACAAAGCTGCTCACCCCCTCCTCCACTAGCAGAATCAGCAAGAGAATCAAAAGGGTGAAAGCAAGAAAACTCATGGGTTGAGACAAAGACAGTTTAACAGAGAAAGTGAAAGTCACACAACCAAAGCAAAAAAAGGAATTAATCCATTCACCACTTCTCATGGGCAGGCAGATGTTCAGCCATCTCCAGGACATCAGATCCCCATCTGTTGGGGGTTGGATGTGTTTCTTTTGTGTTTGTGGAATTTTTTCCTGATGGTTTGCTAGGTAACTAATTGCTGGGTACTTTATGGATACTTGACTTAAACAAAGGAGGCAGCAGGTTTCTCCGGGTGGAACAGCAGTGAACGGCAGTTTGGTCCGAGGACACCGCTCCGAAAGGACTGGAGTACCAGGGGACCCTGCTTGTTTTCTCTCTCTCCACTGGATTTCTCTCCAGAGGAAGACTGAACACATTTTTCTCCACCATCGGACTTTCCTACAGGACTATTTCACTTCATAGAACTGCATTTACTGCTCAAGGAGGATTTCACCTGGACTGCTTTCACCACCCTGATACCCGGGTGTCAGGTCACATCCCTGACTCTGTCAGGGCATTTTCTGAGGTTTTGTTGTTTCTTTGTTTTTTGCTTGTCTCTTAGTGCTATTACATTTGTATTTGTCTTTGCTTTGTCTAATATTCCTAGTAAAGAACTGTTATTCCCACTCCCAAATCTTTGCCTGAGAGCCTCCAATTGCAAAATTATAATAATCTGAGGGAGGGGGTTTACATTCTCTATTCAAAGGGAGATTCCAGCTTTTGCTGGCAGGTACCTGTCTTTCAAACCTAGACACCATCCCATGTCATGGTTGCTTGGGAAGACAAATGCCTTCATTTAAAATGTCCTTCCCTTCCTTCTTCCTCCTCCTACTCTGTATTCTGAGCATGATGTCGCATGGCCTGGAGTATTCCTTTGGTCAGTTTGGGTCACCTGTCCTCGTTGTGTCTCCTCCCAACTCCCCATGCACCCCCAGCTTCCTCACCAGCATGATTATAAGAAAAGCAGAAAAGGCCTTGGCTCTATGTAGACCCTGCTCAGCAATATTAAAAATATCTTTATGCTATCAACCCTGGGCTCAACACAAATCCAAAACACAGCCTCATACCAGCCACTGTGAGGAAGATTAACTCTACCCAAGACAAAACCGGCACACAAGTTGCCACATTCCACTGTGGGAAACCGCAAGGAGTTCTTTTAAAGCAGATGTTCTAAGAAAAAATGAAGACAAGCGAGCAAATATTATATTTGAGAATCATTTATTGCTAACAAAAAGTGTGTTCCCCTACTAAAGAAAAATAGAAAAGACAGAAAAGAAGGAAGGAGAAGGAAAAAGAATGGGGGGAGAGAGAGAAGGATAGAGAGGGGAGAGAGACAGAAAAAGCAGGTGTTACCAGCAGAACTTCGGAGCGTGTCATGGGCATCCAAGCGACAGGGCACGTGTGCGTGCTGCTCCTGGAGAGGCACAGCTCCACAGGCACAGCTCCCATGTGGATGGACAGCTGGACACACACTGAGAGGGTGCTTGGGCAGGATGTGCAGGGCCCTGGACAGAGTCATGGGATCTCCATGGCGGGCTGCATTGGCGAAGCAGGGCTGGAGGCAGGCAGCAACGCAGGGAGGCAGGACAGGCAACGGCTGGAGCAGGCAAGGGAGATGAATTGGTAGGGCAGGACACAGGCTAGGCACAAGGCTCAGGGGTGGTCAATGAAGCAAAGTCAGCAGGTGTCCACCAAGTGCCCAGCAGTGTCCAGCAAGAGGGGGAGAGAGAGCAAGCGAGTGAGGGCAAGCCCTGTAGCCTGCGATGCCGTTATTCTTATTGCCCCCAGCTCCTCCCAAGGTCTGCTGGCTGGCAGGAGACCATCAGCCAGACAAACATTTGACACCAGTCCCTTGGTGGAAACCTTTTGCCACCCGACTGGAGAACCTTTCTTGAGGACACAGTGTCCTTGGCAGTCTGCTCCTCCTCATAGATACTGACTGCCCATTCCATGTGAGACATGAAATGGCTGTCAGGAAAAGTCTCCCCAGAGACAGAGCTTTCCTCCATCTCCTCCAAGCTCCCTCATGGACATGGTTCGTGGGCAGCCCCTCTCCCACATACCTCCAGTAAACTTCAGACAATGTTGAGAAAAAAATCAAAATGAAATTTGTTCCTCACACAAGCAAAGACAAATTGTTGCATTAAAGTTTGTTATGCTTGGAAATCTATTATGATGGGAAGAAGTTTTGCCTAGTTCTGAAAGCACTGTTTCCTAAATTAAGTTCCCTGAGAGTCTGACTTTAGAAGAAGCAAAGAAGTCAAGTCTTCAGAAAAACAATATGAAAACATTATATAATTCCAGTAATCGATATTTCCCTAACAATTATATAAGTACCTAAATTGCAATGAGACATATCCCTGTTCTTTGAACTTTGGTTTAGAAGCTTAGTTATAAAACACTAATTTTAAAGTTTCTTAGCCAAAAAAACAAACCCTAAATCAGAAAGGTGAAAGAAAAAAAACCCAAAAACCTTTATACTTTGTTGAGATAGCTCTTCTTGTAAAATGAAAGATTTTAGATGCATATTTCTAACTCTTTCTTTCATAACTCAAAAAAGGCCTTCTCCTTTCCAGTATCATAAATTATATAGAAAAAACACCCTTAAGATGCTGCCATCTTAGTCTTTTTTCAGTCTTGCCTGTATCTAGAAAATAAATGTGCTGATTCTGCTGTCATAAAATAATTATAAACTATGACTCAAAAAGACAGCTTTATACTTTGATCTATGGCACATAGGATGTTTTCTAAAAATGTAATTGTTGATTTTAAGTTGTAGAAAAATACCTAACAATTTCTAGCTCTGTATAGGTAACAGGAAATCATAGTACAAATCTGACACTAATACATCTCATGGAAGTCTCTGTGGAAGTCTATTCATGGTTCTGTAGAGCCCAAGAAAAATATTTCTGTGTGTATTTACATTAGCTTTTTTTATTTCCTCTGGTGAAAAAGTGATATGCTTGTGATATTTCCAAACATTTATAACAGTTTAAAACAAATTTTAAAAATGGTAAATTTTAAAATTAAAGCTTTATTTTAGAATATTTTTCTTTTTCCACAGCTTTTTTTTTTTTTTCTCATAAACATTGAAGTTGTTTCAAATGAGGTCCTTTCTGCATTTTTTTTGTAGATACAGTTTCCTAGCAAATAGACATTGATCAGGGAAACTTCAGACACCTACACTTTATAGAAGTATTTCAAACAGTTTTGATTTCTTACTTCTCAATCTATTTTGCATGCTTGTTTGGTATCACGCTGATAATGTTCTTGAAGTCAATACTGAATAATAAAGAGTCCTTTTTCACATAAATAATCAGTTCTTCCAGCTTAATGTGGGATTTCAAACTTATTGCAACTGAAGCTTTATTGATGCACGTGTAATCACAAGTCTTTTTGCCATAACCTTCTTACATCTGAAAATCAACTTTTACAAAACTCAGCTATTTATATGGTAATATAATCCTATGGCACACAAACCCCAGCCCCTTTTACTTAATCTACATAATTATGTATCATTTAAAGGAAAAGCTTGCAGCTGGCTTGAAGTTTGAGAGAAGGGCTTATGAGTCTGAAACATTATCTTTTTTTCCCACTGATATATAACTAAGTTCATAATAGTTCTCATTCATGACAAAGCTTTGAAGAAATATAAATATTTGCTAATGCAATAACACAGTATTTTCAAATGGAATCAAAAGAGATGTACTGGGAGGTTCTTTACAACTAGCACTGCTGGTATTAATGTCTGTGAAGGAATGATCACGCTAACCCCTGGGTACACATGTGTTAAGAAACTATTAACTGCAGATATACATTAAATCTTTACTAAACAATAAAAATTGCACATTAACAATTGTAGGTTGTGGGAATTTTAAAATTAATTATTTAGGAACATTAAGCATATTTGTTTAGAGCAGTCTTTACCTTAAGTAAGAGAAGCTCTTCCTGACCCTTCAGGAAATTTTACACAAAATAACCAACTGTGTCCTTTAGACAGTTTTTTTCTGATGAAATACTGCAGAATTATCTCAAACACATTATTATTAGAGCACTTACTCCTGCCTTACTAAGTTTAGGTTGTGTGATATTTCTGCCTAATATATAAAGTGGAAAAAACTGGCAAACGGATCTTGAAGTTGTATATGCTCCAATCACTAACCTTAGAGTTGGAAGCATAAAATCAGTGCTCTGCTATCTCTTTTAAATTAACACAATACTCTTTATTCAAAGTGGATTACTATTCACTTGGCAGAAAGAAAAAACACATACTTGGATACTGACAAAACAACAGACAATATTTTGGGCCAAAATTGTGACATTAATTTCTTTCAAATGTTAACAATGAGAAATAAACTGCACATCACAATGAAGCTAAATGTACTGCCAATTTCTTTTTAATTAAAGGTTATAGGAACTGAATATAATTTTCTCTTTAAGGAGAAGTTGGGTGGAATTAATACAGGCTTTGAAGAGAAATGGTGTCTGAAGTAAGACTTAACTGCAGCACATTCTGCATCTTTCAGGTAAGGACATTACATAAGAGGAGAAAACCACCATCTGTTTGCAGCCAGAAACAATTTCTAACTGTAGATGTCACAAAAACTGGAAAAGTTACTGAACATGTCCCTAAGGAATATCATGTATCTCAAACAAATAATAACACAGGAAGCATGCACTTTGCTGAAGTACAAAGTATTGAGAACTTCTTTTGGAGCCTTTGAGAGATGTAGCTCTCAGAATTCCTGAAAATAAGATTGACTAAAGAATTAATTAAAATTATGCTAGATTATCATATACAAATCCCAGTTTTTTTATCCTAAAGCTTTTGTGTATTACTTGTCAACGGTCAATGATGCACTTTGTTCTTGAATAATTATTTAAAATTTTTATTATACAATGATAAGGGACTGTATCAATAAGCTATAAAAGTCAATAGAAAAAAAAGTCTGGTCTAGGAGGTAAGCATTGAAACAGTGTTTATTACACAGAGTAAGGAGCTGACCTAAAATCCTCAATTTAAAAGGCAAGGAAAATTCTGCTTCATATATTAAAAAAAATGTAAAGAAGATAGTCTATGTTTCAAATAAATACTTGGGTTTTTTTTGGTTTTTTTTTTGTTTTTTTTTTTTTTTAATTTTCTTTATTTTTAAGCTGTGCACAACTGTGTTGAACATGGTCATCTAAATATGGAACATATGTCATTAATGATATTTAAAAGGAAATAAGGTATGAAACAAAATCTTTTGACATCTGAGGTATTAAAAAATAACCTCAACTTAACTTTTACTTTTCCATATTTATAATCAAAAATACAGAGATGGATATTTAAGTTTAATAACCTAAAACCACTTTCAGCAAGGTTCTGAAATTGACATGAAAATTTTTAGAAAAGTGGGAAATTACACAATCTGTGTATATTTTGGATAAAAGAATAAAATTACATAGAACACCTTTTTCCCACCTGCAGCAGAGACAAGGAAAAGAAAATCTGTAATTGCCGCTCCAGATAATTCAAGATACCAAACAGGAAACAGCAGCAATAGTGAAGCTGAAGTTGGTAAAGTTTATAGGACATCCAGTATGGGCTGACCACCATCGTCTTGACTAGTTCTACTTTAAGGTATCTGAGGCCTATGTTTCTGCATGTGTAATAAATGCAGCATGCCAGGGTCAGAAAATAATATTACAGCAGTTTATCAAATTAAAATATGACCCAAACTCAACAGTGCTGCCCAAAGAATTTACAGCGAATACAATTTTAATGGTGTTTTCCATTAATTAGAAAAAAAATTTTCTTTCTTTAAATGTCCAATGCTCATTAGAATTTTACCTGGATTATAAAACTGCTATATGATATTCAGGTGCTACAATGTTTAACATATTCCTCCATTATCTCATATTTAGTATGGTAAAACAATGGAGGGAGAAAAGAGCATCTATTAAGCAGCATTTATAACTGAACAGAGTTTCTTATAAATAATGGTCAACAGAAAAAAGAAACCTTATAAATGTTCAAGAAAATACGAGGGAAATGCATTATGTGTAAAGGAATGTAAAGACATGTAGGGGACAACAGATTCAGATTTGTCTGGAGATCTACAGGTGAACTTAGTTTTTTAATTTGGAAATTCATCAATTCAAGAGATAGGTCCTAAGTTTTTTTAACCATGAGAAAAGAAATATTCTGGTGTTTTGAAAACTTTGTTTTTCCTCAGTATGACTTGAGAATAAAATCTTAGAAACCTTACATAGTAAGAGGAAAGAAAAACCCCACAACTTAAGATATCAAAGTAAAACTATTTTGTAGGACCAAAACCATGCTCATTCATTCATTCATTCGTTCATTCATTCATTCATTCATTCATTCATGTCATTGCGTTTTGATGACTTCACATTTTCACACCATATTTTTAGGCCATGATTATGGATTTTTCAAAACTTCTTTAACAATATTTTAGTTTTATTTCACAGGAATATAAGGACCACCACATGTCCTGATGTCTTGAAAGAGAAGATTATTCTTTTACTTGTGATGGCATTACAGAAAGTGGATTAATGTTTAAAAAAATTTAACAAAACATGGTGGGCATATTACTTTAACCTGAAGCCAAATCATACACTCAGTGTTGATGTCATATTGGTGAGTCATGTTTTATAGGACTTATGATTCAAAAGTGAAATTGGGTTTTTACATTCTTATTTTAAACTGCGACATTCATGAATTAGTAATTTTTTTCTTTAGGGTGAGGAGAATACAAGACAATAACTCTGGATTTTCTAGTGTAAAATATAATTTTTCTTTAGGGTAAGGAGTATTTTCTAGCAGAAAATAATGAAAAATATCCCTATGACTTTGAGTCATAAAAGCAAAGGAGCCATTTCTGAACTTTTTTCCAGTAACATTATTCATGCAGAGTAAAAGACATTATGCTATGGTATAAAGTTCTACTTTACAGCCAGGACAGGTTTCTAAAATATAATTTTGCTTTCTTCATTTAGAAGAAATAAAACTTACCAAAAATCAATCTAAGTCTATTGTATCAAACACAAATGCTCAAATCATCATGATTTCTAGCTTAGTGACAAAAACATTTTATTCCACCCGCCAGAATGGATTTTCAATCCCTATCTATCCTCTTCATTACTGCCACTGAGGCAAGGAAAGATGATTTTATTCAGCTGAAATCCTTGGGCTCCCTTCAAAGTACTAAAAAAGTATCAGTTGCAGTATTTACCAGTAAAATGTAGAGATGAAGAAATTAAAAAGATTCTATTCATCCAGGTAAAGAAAATAGGAAAAAAAAAGAAAAAAAAGAGGAGAAAAAAGGAAAGCTTAAATCACCTCTATCAAGGAAAAAATAGATTGCTTATGAATGAAACAGTCAAAAAAAGCTTTTGCATAGGCTTTTCTGAACAACAACATCTCCCTCATTCTTCAAGATTATGTTTGCTAAATCAGATAGTGAAAAATTGAAATATTTTTTAATAAAAAGGCCATTTTTATCAAATGACCATAAAAACAGGTATCAACTTCTGCCTCTCTACCAGTGTTGCTATAATTTGCAGAAACACAGTAGCTTTTGTCAATATATTACAGCATTCACATGTGCTTAACACATCCCAGCAAGGGTGGTATGAAAGCCATCATGCTCAGGGTGAATAGCTGCAGAGAATGCAGGCCAAGAAAAACCTGTTCCATTTCTTAATATACCAAAATCACAATAAATTCTTAGGTAACTCAACATATTCTATTAGTGTAATGTTGGGGTACTATTGATGGATATATAGAGAGATAACAGCATTTGGGTCCAAGGTACTTTCTTTAGGCTTTTAGTACTGCAGTAAATTCTCTGAAGCTTTTCCAATTTTATCTCCAATAATGTCATGTATGCCATTAAACTAAAAAAAAAAGAAACAAACAAAACCAAAACAAAACAGGGAAAAAAAGGTGATGATGGTTCTGCTTTAATTGCTAAAATCCCTGGAAAGGACTAATTTTCAATGTCAGGTCTTTAAAATGGGGCTCAGGGAGCCTGATTTTACCTACTTTCTAAGTATTTTAATAATTTGGTTAATACTTTATTGGCATTTTATGAGCAAATGTATACATATGTGTTAGCATAACATTTTAAATGATAAACCAGGACTTTATGGTAATTTTTGCTAATTTTGAAAAATACTGAAGGAGGTCACCGTGTCTCAAGTTAACTATATGTATGATTGCAGTGCTATGAACTCTGCCATGTAAAATAAATATTCAAGCAATCACTCCAAGATATGTAATGTTACAGTTATTAAGTGAACACACAAGGTTATAGCTATCAGTCTAATTATTTAATATTTCTGATAGCAACTGACAGCTATAAACGTTAATTCTAAATTATCCTTGTTTACATGGTGTGAGGATCTGGGCTCAAGTAAGCAAAATGTTTTATATGTGGTTTTCAGGCACTATGTTTTGCCTAATGGACTGTTGGTATTTAAAACTCTTTGGAGTATTCCTCTGCTAAGTGCAACACTGGCCTTAAAAGATCAGAAAGCAGATGAATTTGTAAAATTGCATGACTTCCCTCAAGTTGGTATTTTGTAGATGTACAAAATAAGTGACGGTGGGCAAGGAAGAAAAGGAATATATTAAGCAATGTTTTCAAAAAATAACATTAATCAGATTTTTCCCACTCTATCTTTCCTTTGTTCTCTGTTAGCTACTTTGATTTCATATAGTTTAAATAGCTCCTAAATATTGGTTTGTTAAAAGTTATGTTAAATAATCCTTTACCATAACCACCATATATAGAATTGATGCTACCAATGTTGCATTTCTGTAAATGTTTCCCCATTGATATGATCTATGATATTACATTACATTATGGCAATTTCAAATATTTGTTATATTTTACTGAGTGTTTTTACTTATAATAGACATATCATTGGGATTGCATAGCATCTGATGGTACAGAATAATACAACTAGAATTCCACCACAATTAAGATATTTTTCACTAAACATGTTCCTCACTGTTAGAACTCTAGTAGCACTTAGAGTAAAACTCCTTAAAAAAGGACAATCACAGAAAACTACTACCCAACTTTACCCTACGTTATTTTACTACATATTGTAACACCACATGCTGCTTTCAGACACAGTATGATCTTCTCCCAATAACCATGTGCACTGATGAATGAACAGTATTTTAATTGATGTGACACTGCTAAATTAGCAGGCGCTTCTGTGGCCAAAGACTGTTCCCCAGCCCTTGGTCAGAATCCAGAATCTTTATGAGAATACTTAAAGTATGAGCCAAGAACTTGGTGTTCTAGACAAACATGTAGAGAACATACTTCTTCAGATAGATTATATGTTAATTAGCCAGGCGGGAAAAAAATACAGACCCGTAGCTCTGTGGCTGTTGTGCAATAAGAGTGTTACAGGAATGTGCCCAACCAAAGAGGATGGAAAATCATTCTGTGGAAATAGTATTAGGACCTGTCATTGTACTTCTTTTCAGTTATTGCTGCAGTGAGAAAGTTTTGTGGAGATGTTTGTGATTCCTTTTTGCAATTTTGTGTATATGTAAATTATGTTTAATGCAAACTGTGACACAGTGATGATATTTTCTGTATTTAATACTTGATTTATTTATTTGATATTGGGTTTAGAAAACCTGAAATTTTAGCTAGATTTCTTTGAATATTTCCTTAGTCCTTGAGCTTGTTTTTTTGATGCCATGAAATGTAGTATTCAGTCAAGATGGAAATTGTGTGATACTTAGTCTACCTTACTAGAAAATAAATATGCAAAATTTAAGGGCATTTTAGTTCTTTCTAAAACCGATAGAAAATACAGAAGATATGCAACATTTGCCCAAGTTCAAGGATGACTATAAGAATAGAAATGAGGACTTCATTTTGCTTTGTATCAGATGAGCCTTTTGTTTAGATAGAATCAAAGTCCATATATACAACTAGAGTTTACACTGTATAAAAATATGTAGCTATAAGGACTGAATAAGCTTCAAGTAACATTTCTAAAATACTGCACTAGACCAGAATAGTTTCAGTTTGTGTATCAGTAGGTGTTACTTTAGGTTGTGTGGTCTGATTTAAGAAAATTGACTTACAGAGAAACATCGGGTATGGAAGAGGAAAATGTAAAAATGCATATGAAAAATTACTTATTCAACTCTAAAGTAAAAAAAAAGACAACTAATTTGAGAATTAAAAAAAATATAAAACAATATTTATGCAAAGGACACTTTTTGAGTGTTCATCAAAAATCAACTCTGGAAGAAAATATTAAAATATCTGAGGATATAGGATGAGAAATACTGAAAGAAATAATCTACCATTTGGGCACCATGTAAATATCAAATCTTCAATAAAAAAAAAATCAACAAACTCTTGGTCTATGGCAACTCTGAAACATCGACAATTAAATTTAAAAAACACATTAAATTAAAACACATATGCATAAATTCCATTGCCCTGAACTAGGTACAAGAATAAAACTCCACCTGAAGAAGGAAGGAAAACACGGAATTGAGTGAAAACAAAACAGACTGTGCTGTTCATTCTGTGAAACATTTGATATTAATATTGTGCACCCAGAGCATGTTCTAGAATAATAGACATATTTATTTTACCTTAGTCACTGGGGCAATTATCCAACCTTACGGAATCAAGTTTATTTAAAATATACATGTATTGATAATATGGAAGACTTTTGTGACTTTTTTTTTGACATGGGTAACAGAGGTTTTCAGTTTTTAAAATCCATTTTTTCTTCCAGTTCAAGAATACTAAAATAATCTGTTCTGCATAAGGATGGATGTTTTTTTTTTTTAATAGTCTAGAATGTTCTATGAAGGTATTACCCAAATATGACCTGTCCAATAATAGGAGTAAATTTTCTTCTTAACATATTATGCAAATTTTTAATTTCATAGATTTTATAATTTTTAAAAATGCACATTTTCATTGTTGGAGATAAGATGCTAAAGCATTTCACTGTAATGACTACCTTTCTTTTGTGACTTGACATGTAAAAAAAAATTTGGCTTTAAAAATGTAACCTCTCTTAGCATTCTTTCTTTTAATTAAAAAAAAAAAAACCAACAAAACAACTCCAACAAAATCTGTCATTGGTTTGATTGGTTATTTAGGAACATTTATTTTTCCCAGTATCAGATTTTCTTCTGGTAGGGTAGGAAATAAGAGATCTGAATAAGTAACTTGACAGATGTAATGAAAACACAACATCTACAAGTGATTAAATGAAACCTTATTTCATGTAAGTAACAAAGGATTAGAAAGCCGATTTCTCTTTCATAAAAGGTTATGTTAAAGGTTATTCTATTTCTTCAAAAGTCACTCTGAATTCTTGTTGATTTACTCTTAATACTCTGTGCTGCACATGATCTTAACCTTAAGATTTCCATTACTTTCCACATTCTAGTGTAGCAAGTTCTCCATAAACAAAGGTCAAATTCCCCTCATTTATTGTGGTATAATTCTGGGAAAATAATGTTGAAATCAGTGAAATTACTTTGCAAACCAAGCTTTTAGACAGAACATGAGAATAATTAGAATTAATTTGCATCTAGACAATGTTTCATAATACTTCATATGTTTGTATCTGCTTTATTGTCAAAATCAATTTTGCCGGCATTTCATCTCAGGCATCTAATTATTTATTTTTAGACCATGGTCATCGTAGAATGCGACATGACCATGTGCATTCCCCAAAGCTGAAAGTTTGAAAAATATTCTATCCTTTTCTAGGTCCAAACCTTGAAGAAGCTGCAGTTTTCTGCAATTGATCTAACTGAATTGTACTAATTGGATTGATAAGGCTTGAAGGGTTCACATATTAAACTTGTGCATTTTTGTTAAATCTTCTGTTGTTACTTGCCTTCAGTTAAGGGCAACTACTGCTCCTAAATCTCACAATAACACTATCTTATCTTGTGGAAAAAACCCATTTGTAAACAGGGATACTAAACCCTGGTAGTGCTACAGGAGCAAGTGCTACAGCAGCAACTGCAAACGTGTCTGAAGTTTGTGTACCCCTTCTGATCTAATAGTATCATGTAATTCAGAGCTGTATACACAATTAAAGGCCACATATGCTAAGAACCTGTAATATGCTAATCTCAGAGGAGAACCATTATGTGAATTAAAGGTCTGTGTAAATAAATACAGAAGATGACACAGAGTATGCTGGTTAAATACAGTTTGAAAACTGATACTTCAGAGACTGAAGCAATACATAACACCATTTAATCAACAAAGGGATTATTTCATTAATTTCATTGTCTCCTACTCTTTTTCTAATTCCTTCCTTCTAATTTTTATTCACTCTTTTGCTCTTTCTTCTTATGTATAAGCATAAACTTGGTCTTAGAATGATACTTTGAGAAACTGAATTTATTTTCATTTAATTTAACCAAAGAAAGCTAGTTTTGTTGTTTTGAAATCAATATGTAATACCTTTAGGGAGATATTTGCACTCCAGGTTGAAAATAAAGTGGTAGATTTTTTGCATTATCAGTCCTTTTCTTCTCATGGTGCTGAAGATTGACTCCAGAGAACCTGTTAATTCTTATTGTTTAGCTCTTTCACCACGCTCAAAGATCTCCAAAGATGACACTTATTGCTTCAAATGTGCACAAAACCTTTGCACAGATGAAATAAGTTTGCAGGCAATGAGAACAAATTTACTGTGGCAGTGAAGCTTCCCTGAAATTACTCTGAAACATTTTTTAATAGACAGTATCTTTCTTATGAAAAAGGCCAATATACAGTAAACATGTTGGTAAACATATTGGCAGTTTCTTAGATTATTTTTGAAGGAAATAAAATATAGGGAAAAGGTGGAACAAAATGCTACATACAATATATACAAAATATGAGAGGATGAAAACAGAACTTAGGTTACTATAAATAACCTGTTACAAAATGTATGTATTGAGAAGAATTCATTGTGTCAGATATTTTGTCAGAAACCTTGCATATTTAAAGACAATAATCCTGTATACTGATTTGTTTATTCATTTATAAGCTATTTCAATGTGAAATGCACTGCTGGACAAAGAATTTTAATACCCAGTGTATATAACACCAGGCTTTTACACAGCATTATTTGCATACTTTATTTCCATTCTTTTTATGAACAGCATGCTATTGCATTTGTATGGAAGTGTAAGTTCATGCATATTTAAACCAAATTCTCTTGGCAGGATAATATAGAAGTGTCATTAATCTTATAAATTTCAGCGAGCAAATGACTTGTTTCTTACCTAACAATAGTCATTAACATGGCATCAGCACAAAATGTGTTTTACCTTGAATACTGCTGTAAAGTTATCATCTCAATCTTCTGAACTGGTACAGAACCCTGAAGACTGATGGAGAGAAATACTAGAAAAAAATTAAGAGGACAGTAGAAGTAGCATTCTGAGGGAACACTGCTCCTGTTCTGCTCAAATAGTGTGTTTGAACTCATGAATCCACTTAAATACAGATTCTCCTGGACAGGCCTTTTGTGAGTGGCCAGAAGAAAAATGACCAAGGTATTGTTTGAGCAACATCTTTTGAAAGCCCCTATTTCTATCTAGATGGTAAGTAAAAATTTAAGATAGCTCAATTAAAAAGAAAAAGCTCTCAACATAAAACTTCAGTGCCTCCATTGTTACTTATCCCGATCATCACTTAGGTCTGGTGGATCAGTACAGTCCAGTACCTCCCTGCCTGACTAGACAACACGTAATCATGTGATATTGTCTGAGTGGCTTATCAGCAGTGGACAGGTCCACTAATCTGGGCTGATTCCAGTGCATCTCATCTTTGTGGGCCTCTCTCCTAGTGGTACTGGAAGGGGATTTAGAAAACAGAGTCACTCTGTCCTGCAGAAATATTCAGAGGAAGTCTTTTATGTAAGGCAGAAATTCTTCAGGAATTGTTTTTGTGAATAGGCTGTCAATGAGATACTGCTAGAAAACAGTTTTTTGTTTATAATCTTCTTTGCTAGGTAAACAAGAGTTCTATTTTAGCTACCTCAAGGAAGCAGCCCCATCACCTGTGACTGAATTATACAAAAGTATAAAACTAAATTTTTAAGCTTTAACACTCAAATGCAGATTTTTAAAAAAAATCTCTAAGTAGAACCATTTGTGTAGGTAAGGCTTCTAAATTCCAGGATCAGGTAGAACTTATTCTCAGCATCCTGTTACAATGTGGGTTTTCCTGCTTCTAGTGTATATGTTGTGCATCAGTTTTGCAACATAACTAAATTTGCCTGTGGCTTCCAGAAAGCTTTAGAAGCTTCAGGTTTGTGACTGCAACATCACGCCTAGATGCTAATTCCAGCATCCTCTAAATAATGCTTTGAAGACTCTCAAAACCATTACTGGATATAGTTACTTGTATGTGAGGTCAGAGACCAGTGCTGGCTTTCTTGGAGTTGTAAGTCAGTGTGTCTTCATTTTCCTTGTGACATTAATATTTCCTTTATTTTTTTCCTAATGGCAACTTAAATCTGAACAAACTTCTTGAAGATAAGTTGTGTGACACTATCTCCTTCTAAATTACTTTTTACAATGACCTTTTTTCTTTCCTCACTTTTTGAAAGTCTTTAGTTAATCTGAAACATTAAACTGAATTGGATGGTTACCATTCCTTTTAACTGGATGTTCAATGCAAGCACACGGAGACACACTTCTGTCCACTTATGATGCTTTGTAAGTTTATAAGGATGTTTACAAGTGTTTTAGAAACATTCTACTCCAATGCTGTTGAAGATACTGTAGTTCTATGTGATACTATGGGCATAGGTTAAATGAACTAAGAATCTCTTTCTCTCTCATCTCTGACTCATAAGATGGAAAGAAATGGAAACTGTAAAGATTCTCAGAGATTAGTGGGAAAAAAGGGAAAAGAATCAATCTACTTCATAAAGTTCCACACTGCTTTGTGGAATTCACTGTTAATGAGTGCTGCAGATCTTCCTCTGCCCCTGGCCTACTATGTCACTCACTTGCACAATTTGTCCTTTTCAGTGTTTTAACAGGTCTAGAGGTATACCAGGTTTTGTTTAAAAAGCAGAGTTCTTCTGCTCTTGCTATTTATATATCCTATTTATATAGTAAACTTATCCTATTTACATTAATGTACTGTTTTTGACTGTTAACTCAAAAGTTTAGATGCATTGAAGGGCATTTCTATCTTAAAGCCACATCTTGGAACTTCTTAAATTACTTCTAGTGATTTAACTATGAGTTGATGCCTAACATTCCAATGAGTCTTATAAATCTAGTTGGTTATGGGCAGGCAGCGTTAATTTGGAACTAGTGTACTGTTACAAAAGGTATTAGAATCTGCTAAAACAGTAAGCTCGGGAGAGTTACTTGTTCTCATAAAATAGTACTTTACTTTTGCATACAAATTGAATTGTGTTTTGTTTTAAAAGTAGAGACAACTTACTTACCCTGAGGATATGTTTTATTATCATGTGAAATATGGAATGCTATTTTGCTTCAGGACATAAAAGCAATTTTCCTCTGAATCCCTCTAGAAACTACTGCATCAGCTTACCTAGTTATCTAACATCTGTGAGGACTGTCTTTCAGTAAGTGTTCTTCAGTGCTATTTATTTGTACAAGACTAGTACAAACGAAATATTTAATAAAAAAGGTTATTTTTTATTTCTTCTAAAGTTAAATAAGACTAAATTTTAGTTGTTTTGAGCAGATCTTATCTCACCATATTTAAAGTTATAACATCTTGTGATGGATTAGCCCTGGGCAAAACCACAGGGGGGAAAATAGGAAGAACAGAAAACAAGATTATGGGTTAAAGTAAGACAGGGAAATTGCTTATCAATTACCATTATCAGCAAGACAGCCTTTACTAGGGAAAAATTAACTGATTGCCAGTCAAAATAAAAATGTAATTATTAATTCAGGTAGAGAGAAATTTAAGAGGAAACATTAAAGCAACACCATTAGTACCCTTTTTCCGAGGTTTAACTTCACTCCCAGCTCCTCTGCCTGCATGTCCCATCCTCATCCTGTCCCTGCAGCATCACTGGGAGGGGGAGCTGCAGCAAGTCCCTGCTCATCTCCAGCACTACTTTTTCCTCACACTTTTCCCTTGATCCAACATGAATGCTTCAGAGGCTTCAGGGAACACTTTCTCTGGTGCCATGGACCTCCTCCTCCTCCTTTTAACGTTGGTTTTCCATCTTTTTCTGCTCTTAAAAGCACTTTCCTAGAGGCAGCACCACCTTGGTTGAGTGGCTCAGCCATGCCCTGTTGTCCCCCTGGTATCTGGCTGGAGCTGCAGCACGGGGCAGCCCTGACTTCTCCTCACAGAGACTGCCCTGCAGCCCCCACTGCAAGGATTCGGGCACCTGCACTCTAATTTAAAAATAAAATTGGTAACAGTAGAAGCTGTATAGAAATACAGATGTCTTTCCCCATCATGCTTTCCAGCCTTTAAGCTTCTTTTTTTCCTAAATGTTTGCTGTCTTCTGTGAAAAGTCCTTCAGACACTTAAAAGGATCCTCAAAAAATCTTTTCTGGTCTCCCAAGTTTCTATCAGTTTCAAAGTCCATGTGGACTGTAACCAATCAGAGCTCGTTGCCTCATAGTGTTAATGGTAATTCATTTCTTCTTTTAATTAAACACAGATGTAGATCTAAAATTTAAGAAAATAGGAAAAGCTGTATTCCCATGACAAGCTCATAATTTCCTTTTTCTGTCACACTGCAGGGTCACTGACAGTACCCCAGAGTCTACCACAGATGCACATTAATTACCCATTCTCTAATTACTCGGGTATCGGGATAAATGTTCAACCGTTCATTAAACTTTCTTCTTTCAAAGCTCCAGAGACGTGCAAGAAGCTCACAACTTGGCAATTTTAATTGAACCCCATTAACTCATAAAATTGTACAAAAACCCTTTAGTTATCAATAAAGAATCTTTTTTCATTTTGTCCACCAAGCCCAAAACATACAAATGATCATTTTTGGTGCAATCTATTTGGACATCTAACAATGCAGCTGTTCACAGAGTGTTAGTTATTAGGAATACATCAACAGGATTAGGGAAGAGTCCAGGCTGTTAAATTACCAGTTGAATTCCCCATTGAAGACATGCATGAAGGCAGTTAGCCAAATAAGCAAATCTAAATAGGATGATTATCTAAAAAGTTAGAATATTAACAAGAGGAGGCCTGTGCAAATTAATAGAGATGCTAACAAGTTAAAAATACAAGTTAAAGTGTTCTGTGATATGTATAATTCCAGGATATAAAGTGAAATTTTACTATCTTAAAACATTTTTCCCAACGTTATTCATTATTTGACTGAAGGAAGGATTATGACATGAATGAATCAGTCACAAAAAACAATGTCTTGCTTTTTTAATGTCAGTTTTTTTTTGTGTCTGCCACACCTTTGATTTTTAAAGCTTGTTTTAAAAATGTCACAGTAACCATCTCCTGTTTTTAAGACACCTGTGAGATATCATGATGATTCTCATTTGCTCTTTGATTTCACATTGCAGCTTCAAAGTGTATCTTTTCTTCTACTGTATTGGTATAGGAACCATTACTATACAGTAATACAATTACCATTACAGATAAATATGAGTTTATTTTTTGTGGTTTGTAATTTACATTGTTGTTTTCTGGGAGTCAGAATCCACTGGTGGATTCTTGGGATTCCTTTTCAAAGCCCTTCTCAATATATGCAGCAGGATTAATTATCTACCGAAGCAACTTTTCCGAGCAGAAACAATTAAAATGTGGTGTTATTATTACAGATATATCCAATAGTCCACAAAAATTTCCAGTTACTCCTATTTGCTATGTTACCTATACCAGAATACTCAGTGGCTATTTTCTTGTACTTAGATGATCTACTAGTGTATTTTTAAAGTTCTGTACAATTCCACACAAAGAAAATTTAGGATAAGTGCTCTTGATTCACAAAATAAAGGTAAATAGTTTGAAATACATGTATGTCTTTAAAGTTATAGTAAAATTACCTGTTGAATACTTTCCATTAAAATATATACTACATCTTTGTCAGATTGTAAGGGGTTGACTAGAACTTACTTTTTTTAATAAATGTAATGCTAAGCAATAGTAACAGAAAAGCCCACTCTTTACAACAAGTATTAAGGACAGTTTGTCATAAATGAACAATTTTTTGCAGTCTATAAAAATTAGTTCTATATAGAAATCCTTATCAAATATGTGAATTGCCATTTTAAAAAGATGTTGAAAATATAAAGGGAGGTTCTTCTCCTTGCAGTGTATTTCTGGATACCTCACCACCACATTGTATCAAATGAGATTCAGCTGAATGGTTGCTTTGTGCAAATCAATAAACAGATTAACTCTATACAGATGATTCTGCTTAAATAAGCATGTGACACTTACTACAATTAATCAGAAAAAAAGAGAAGACAACATTTTTTGATTGATCCTGTCCAAATTCATCCAGAAGAACCTCAGCTATCTTTTGCACTTTGAAACATTAAAAGAAATGTGCCAGGAAATTGCTCAATCTTCTCTCTGGTTTGTAACATTGACTTGATTCAGTTTTTTGGGTTTTTTTTTTCCCTGATCAGTTAAATCAGGATTAAACTTGATTACAGATTACACTTAAGTGTAATCATGCTGCCTTTATTAAACATTTCCCTGATTTGGTTATTTTGAGTACTAAGATAACTACAAATCTTTCCCATCAGAGTGAATTTCTGTCACCCCTCATGGTAAACAAAAGTAAAAAATCAGGAAATTAATTACACATAGTTAGTGCCTTAAGTGGGCTGTTGGATCACTGAGAGAACAAAACCAGGAGAAATAAAAACCTTAGTAACAGCAAAAATGCTGAGATAACAAAAAATAGCAAATAAAATTACATGTATTGCCAGGCACAGATACAAAAATGACTAAGTCTGTTAGAGCATGGTGCTCACTACACCAAGGTTTTAGGTTTGATCCCCATATGGGCTATTCTCTTCAGAGCTGGAACTGATGATCCTTTTGGGTCCCTTCCAACTCAGAATATTCTGTGATTCACTCTCCAGACTCCAGGCAACATTTGAGAGTTTCCATGGAAGATTACTGCATCACCAGCAGAGGTGTAGGATGGATTTTGGGTTATGTGCTGTCTTTTGGGCTAGGCTTAATCCACCTAAGGCCTTGACAATGTCAGTGCTTGCTCACCCTGCAGCACCTCCGGAGCAGGGCTGGTCCTGCTCCTGTCTTCTCACAGGCTCTGCTTGCCAGGGTGGCCCTGAGGCACAGCACTCATAAAAGAATGCATTCCTTGCAGGGAAAAGATGGAATCTACCTTCTATGAGAGACAATGTAAAATTAATGTTTAGTTTGTCCACCAGCAATTTGAAGTAAAAAACCAAATTAAGTTTTATAACTTACTGTCTAGAACCTCATTTCTTTGTGGTCTACCTATGTGATAGGCAGTGTCTTAATTGTTTTAATAGGAGTGCCACTGAGCACTGCAAATTTAAAATAAATTTGTCACTTTGTCATAAAATAAAGAGGGAATAGAAAGATGGCAAGAAGGAAGCAAAGAACTTATTTAATATCTTATATTTTCAATTAATGATGCAGAGGACTATGTCATACCATTATACTTGTTTTGATGTGAAAATCATTTTAATGGGATATTTAGATGAGCTATTCTTTATTCTTCTTATTCAATTATATCTGTATATATCACTACATATTAACATCCTGTAGAAGGACTTCATTTACATTTAATTATTTTCTCTGTAAAATGATTTCTGCTTTTGAAATTATGCATTTGTACATTACAGAACAATCAAATTATCAGCCTCCCTGCCAAAGATCAATTTAGAACTCTGAGAAGTGTGATGAAGTATGTTTTCCATCATTAAAATTACCTGCAAATTCTCCAGCACTGTCAAAATGCCTATGGCTGTTATTTAATTTGTTTAGGACTAGCAGCAGTAAATGGGATTGTGTAATAAAATTGAATATTCAAGAAAGTTTATCTTTACATGAATGGAGTGCTCATTGGAAATCAAAGAAATCACCAGAATAAATGGGTCTATATTTTATAGGTCTTTGCTTCCTTAAAATGTGTAGTCTTAAGATAGGCATAAAAATGTTACATGGGTTCTAACTAAACCTGAAGGATTCAAACATCAGTGAAATTTACAATTAGTGCACTGGCATGTAAAAAAGAATATTATGAGAAAGGAAAGTCTAAGCTTAATTCTGTTTCCTGATTCTTCATTCTCATGAGAACAGTCTTGAAGATGGCAATCTGAGAATGACACAGTAAAATAAGCAAGTGGTTCCCTTGCATGAAGGAATACAAATACCTAAGCAAAGCTCAGTGAAATCCTACAGTGACTATTTTCACACACCTAATTCTGTCCAAAGTGCTAAGAAGTAGTTTTAACTATTAAAAATATTACCTTAGTATCCACTTCTGTCTGTGGGACAATACGAGAAGTTCTCTGTTCTACATAATTTTGTGATTTTTTTAGAGAGCTAGAATGCAGAAAGGTGATATTAGAAATCTCTTGCCAATACAGCTCTAGAAGGGTAAATACATCTTCCTACCCAAGGGAACAGTTAATGTTGCTTTTAATAGGCATAGCCTGAGTTTCTGCAGTCTAAGTGCAAAACATGAACAGTTAATAACTATCTAGTTAATACTAATTTTAAAATGAAGTAAATGCAAATCTCACATTTCCTTGTAAAAGAAAAAAAGTTAAAAGAGAAAAACACTTGCCACTGCTGTTTTCTGGAGTATTAGCATATACAGGGCAAACACCTATATAAAGCCTGAGAAATTACTATGACAGCAACTTATAGTAACTCATGTTTTTGAGGCCTAGAAATGTGTTATGTTTGTGTTCCTATTCGATTAAAAAAAAAAGAAAATCACTAAGCTTAGTCCTGTTTTGGGCTTGGATAGTGGGAGAGTGTGAATGTTGTGAATTGACCCTTAGCAGGAGTTAAACACTCAGCCACTTGCTCACTCCCTACTTTACTCCCACTAGAGGCACAGAGAATAAGAAAAACAAAAGTGTGATATTTGTGGGTTCAGGTAAAGACAGCTTAATAGGTGGAGGAGAGAAGAAAAACACATGTAATGCAAACACAGGCACATGCCACCTCCCACAATCAGACCAATGCTCAACTAATCTCCAGACAGCAGTGACCTTGAAAGCCAAAAAGTCTTCACCTTCTTCCTCTGCCTCCAGTTTTTAATGTTGAGCATGATGTTACATGGCATGGAATATCCTTTTAACTGCTTGGAGTCAGCTGTGCCAGCTGTGTCACCTCCCAGTTTCTTGTCCACTCTCAGTATCCTTGCTGCAAGTCAGGGAGGTTGGGGAAAAGAGAAAGCACGATGCTGGTGCAACCACTGTTCAGCCATTGTGTTATCAGCTGGGGGTTAACCACAAATCCAAAATACAACACCTTTT
This sequence comes from Peucedramus taeniatus, assembly GCA_013400575.1. Taxonomy (NCBI): domain Eukaryota; kingdom Metazoa; phylum Chordata; class Aves; order Passeriformes; family Fringillidae; genus Peucedramus; species Peucedramus taeniatus. Next base: position 70,702 of record WBNO01013245.1, on the reverse strand, counting down.
GGACAACTATGAAGTGGTACCCAGCCAAATCCCTTATAATGATTTAGGTGTTTTAAATCAGCTGCTGCTGTTAACGAATATGAAGACTGGAAAATAAACTTTAATAAACACAAGCTACTCTTCTGAAGATTTTTCCTGGCTGGTCCAACTGCTTTACCAAACAATAATAAAGTAATACAGACTGAGGATCTTTACAATGCATGTTCCAACTTCCAGAGGAGAATTCCAATTACAACAGAAAAACTTACTGTCATTTCACCAAAAACAAAACAAAACAAAACAAAACCACCACTACCATCACCACCACCACCACCAACAAAAACAAAAGCAAAAAAAAACCACCACAAAATCACAAAACAAACAAACAAAAAAAAATTATCCAGTCTGTCCTGGAATTAACACTTCTTGAAAGTAACACCTCAGTGAAAATACCAGGCCTTCCTCCCACTGGTCTTTGGCTATCCCAGTAGAGAATGATATATAACTTTGCAAGCTCAGACAAAGAGATGTATCAAGCTTGTAAGATTTCAGTGTATTTTTGGAAAGAAGGTACATTTCAGGATCTTTTCCTGATAGTCAGTTATGTACTAAATAGAATTTCCTATTAGCAGAAATAAAATTAATGGTTTAGTTTTTAAGTCAGTATTTTAATTATGTTTGCATTAAATCAGGCTAGAAGGTGTTTAAACAGCCTCTGTTGAAAGTTCTTTTAAGTAACAATTTTGAGCCAGGTGGCCATCAACCACAGTAAGATAAAAATACCAAATATAAGAACAAAGTTTATTTTGAAATAAATTTCACAGTTTGGTGAAGAAAGTTTACACTTATGTGAACCACATGAGAGTTGAATTAGTTGCTAGCAGTTTGTAGGTGGGGGAAGGAAATGTGCAAAATTTTGTTTCTCTGCATTTCTGTACTTCTGCTAAACTGACACCTCAGTGGGGACTGAATGTCTTTGTCTCATTTAAAAACAAAAGCTTAACTCTGAAAGACAGCTCCTGGCTCCATTGAGATCAGAGGTTTGGGAGTCAGGAGCTCAGTATCTGCTCACAAACCTTACACTGCTGATAGGAAAACGTGCCTCAGATTCTTTTATCTTCTGTGAAGAAATTATTTATTCTCAGGATATCTGCACCAATAACCAACCACTTACAAATAAAGTGATGCTGGAATTCTCTTGTATTTAGGATTCTTTCAGTGTAGCTGAACTGAATGGAGGGTATGAGGAAGAAAAAACCTGATTTTACAAGATTTATCTTTCAATTGATAGACACTGGTGGTCATACCTATAGGTCATATATGTCTTAGGACAGGTAGCATGGCCCCAATTTTTTATTTTCTTTGCCATTTTGGTGGTTGGTCAGATATTTGGAATAGGATTAATTTTCTGTAACATTTTACTCCTCAATGTAAATGATGAACATTTACAATGTAAGTGACAAACATTATGGAATAATTCATGCTCATATGAAATATAGATGTAATAAGTGGTGCATGTATGGAAAAATCTCTGAAAGTTTTAAACCCACAAGCAGCTGCTAGGGAGAGACTGCTTCACAGAATTACGAAACCATGGATGGCAGCAGAGGGGAAACCTAATTAACAAACTAAAAGATGTGGCTCCAGGAGAGATGAGGCCTTTCCTGGGACAGACCAGGGAACACCCGGGGGATGATTGGCCGACAAGTGCCCACGATTGAGATAACCAGGGTCGATGGAGATAACCAGGGTCATTAGATCTTCGCATCTGAATGCCAGGTTCCCTTAACTCCTAACTCGGCATCTGCATTCATCACTTCCCAGAAAGGGCTTTGTCCAGCCCAGCACTGAGAAAAGGAGAACTCATGAATACGTGAAGCACCAAAGGAACAGGAGAACCTCTGCCCCAGGCAAAAAAAACTGTATAAAAACCGACCCAATGGAGGCAGCATTTGTAAACAGAGGGAGTCTGATGTGGTAGAGGTCAGACCAGAGCTCACCCAGCGCCGATCCCGGGCTCAGCGTTGTCCCTTTAATTGTGGCTATCAAAACTGTATTTTGATCACCAAATAAAATCTCAAATTTTTGTCTATTAATTCAGCTCTATCACTGATTTACCTGTAACAATGTCATCAAAATGAAATAAAAAATACTTATTTTTTTAAAAAATCATATTTTTATGCCAGAAAGATTATATTTAATAACCCGAATTTCTTGGGAAAAACAAAACAAAACAAAACAAAAAACCCAATAACAACAAAACAGAACAGGATTTTCCATAATCTCAGATAGCAAGTTTCTAATTCTGTTTGAGTTTATATGTCTTTCAGAAATATATTTGGACTTAATTTGAAGGCTTTTGAGTGATGGAAAATAGAGCATATCACTTACTAGAAGGTTTCTCATGGATAATTATCTTTACTACAAAAAATCATGCCTTATTTATGCTAAAAATTTATCCAATTTCAGCTGCAGTCACTGGATATTGTTATGCCTTTGTTTAGTAGATTAAAAACCCTTGCCTTTGAAAAGTTAAGTAAATAGAGCTTTTTGGATCTCAAACTGCAGACTTTGAAACAGCCTTATGAGGTTTGTCTGAACATTTTCCAAATTTTTTGAAAACTTTTTGGAGGGTTAGGCAGTCTAATAATCTTTCTAGTGTTACATTCAGAAGAAATATTATCTTCATATTTCTCATATACATGCATACTGCAAAATATGTCTTCTGATGGGATTTGTTTGGTTTTCTGTTAATTTTCATGTGGCTAATTTCAGTTTAGACTGTGGGTTTGAATGTTAAGATGCAGAGTGTTTCAACAATAGTTTGAATTTGAATCACAATAAACTGAGGCACTAATAAGAAAGTCAACGTTAACTTGGGCGACCTAAGCAAATTCTGGTTAATTAAATATCTGCAAACCTATTAGCTCTAGTTTTCTTCTCATCTAGGTCAGGGTCATCATAGTTTCTCAGAGCACAGAGCTGTGGATTTTACTACATAAAATGCATATTTTTTCTTCTAGTGCAGACAGATCTTCTAGAATGTATTTCAATCAGTAATGGCACATTCATTATATACATCTCCTTATGTACATAGCTGCACTAGTCTGCAGAGTGAAGGGGTGGGCAGAAGGTGGGAAATAGTCTTCCAATAGTTCATTTGGTCACTTAAATAAAGGTAGAACAACCTATTTGCAGAGGGAAAACAACATTTTCCCTGCCCTGAATGTTAACAACATAGGAAAATCTCTCTCCTTTGTAATACTACATTGAGTAAAACAGATGGTTGTCTCTGTCTGCTTCCTGTTCCTCGTTTGAATCCTCAACAAACCAGCAGAATAGGCAGCTTGCTGGGCCAGTGGCTGAATCTTCTAGGTCAGCCAAATGAGGTGTATTCTCATTCTTAGCTATTTTTCTGTTTTGGTTTTTGTTTGTTTGTTTTTGTTTTTGTTTTTTTTTTTTTTTGGGTGGGGTTTTGTTTTTGATTTGATGTTTTGTTTTTTGTTTTTTTTTTAAATTATTATTTGCTTGTAATCAAGTAATTTTCTTCACCTACTTTCAATGATTTATATTTCTTTCATATGATGCCTCTATACCAGCCAAATAACTTATAAACACGGTACAGCCAAGTGCAAAGAGAAGTGAATTGAAGCTGCAGTGCATACTTTTGGGAACTGGAAAATAGCATAGAAGAGACAGATGCAGGCAGATGGCCAGCCAGTTTGCTGTCCAGGAGAGTGCTGCACAATTCCAGCTGGGAGTTTCTGCTTTGAGCAGATAGGACCCAGCACATGGAGTATGAGGTCTCTCTGAATGTTCATTTTCATTTAAAAGAATATACTTCAGCTGGGGGTTGCATGGATTTGAATAGCCTTTTTAAAATTTTTTTGCTGGGTGGAGAAGGGTTAGCAGTTACAAAATCCAATGTGACTTCTTGAATGTGATATTTTGTCGATGGAATTTTAGCAAAGCTATTGCTGCTTTTACTTTTGAGAAAGAAAATGAGAAAAAAATGATGTGCTATATTTCTGCAAGAAATCTGATGTTGATTAACCCATTTCTCCTGATTATGTTTTTCCCTCTTTAATTTAATGTAGAAATGTATGGGCAGAGGGGGTTGAGTTTCCAAACACTGTATATACCTTTTAACAAAAACTGCAGCCAAATCAAAAGTTTTTTAAAGAGAGATACTGAATCTACCAGGTCTGTGGTTTAAACTGTCTTTATGGATGGGATTTTTTTTTAAATTAATCAAGAGTTTGTATTTTAGAACACTCCCTTTTCACTTGCCATTATGAATATTTTTTCATGAGTTCACAGGCTTTCTTACCAAATCATAAGAAAATCTATAACATTGTACCTCAAATAGCTCTCCCACCTCTCTGTTGCTTTTAATGTAATCAAAGATTAGTCAACTAAATACGGTTATGAAAGGATGACTTCAGGGGAATATGGCCACAGATTGCCATAAATTTGGCAAAAGATACAACTACATATGAACAAGCAAGTGAAAGCTGTATTTGCATTTCTCAAAGAATCTCTCACAGATGCAATTCAGAGTCAATGCTCCTGCTCTCTGGAGACTGGGCATTTCCAACAGCAGTAAGCAGGATGGCTTGTGTTACACCTGTGGCAGAAATGTGTGCAGAGCACAGTGACTCACCTACTGTACATTTAGCAAGCCAGTCTTTCAGCTGCTCTGAAGACTGGAAGCAGTCCTCAGACGATATTCCTTCCCTTGCTGGAGGACCTAACAAAAAGCAGTATGTTATGGAGAACCCAGGCTGCTTCATTCAGTGAAGAACACTAATGAATCAGGGATTGAAGAGCTATATAGCATACTTCTTTGTTTTGAAGTCTGATGTGATGCAGCTATGAGCCATTTTACTGGTAGAAATCTGAAACTGGTTGAATGACAAACAAAAAATAATGTACAAAGTGGCCATACAAAAAGTTGCTCATTTTTTCAATAAATTTAAAAAAATAGGAATAATTTTTCTTTTTACTCAGAATCTAAAAGATGGCAGGTGGCTTTCAGGTAATTTACTGCCTGTTCTTTCTCCAGGAACATCTGTTAAAATTATAGCCACATTCAGTGCAATACTTAGCCTGAAAGCAATTAGAATTTCTGGCTTTAATGTGTGGCTTGCTAAACTCTACTTTGTCATTCAGGCTCATGCTGCAGTTCTCTATGGTTTTAAGTTCTGGAAGCAGTATTTCTTTGTGCTAGGCAGTGCATTTATTATGCTGGACTTCTGTTCACTCAACACTTCTACAGTTTTAGAGACTAAAGCATAAGAGAAAAAATCAGCTCACTGCTGAAATTGGAATGTTACATGAGAAATCAGGATTCCTTGGGTGGCTCATTCTCTGTTGTTTCAGAAAGAATTTGAATGGAGAAAAGCATTAATCTTTTAACTACACAGTCAATGTGGAAATGTGGGTATTGCAAAAAGAGAGAAAGAAAAACTTTTTGTGGGAACTAAAGTGTGATGCTTCCCAGCAGCCCAAGAGACAGTCACAGATTGATCTGTACACAAGTAAACGACAATGGAGGTTCTGGGGCACATGTTGGTGGTGCTGTGTAAGATGCTGGAGCAGCACTATGTGAACATGAAAGTAGACTGTCTATGGTCTGGGGAGTATTTAAGGGTTTGACATTCCCTCCCCACACGATAGAACATGATTTCCTAATGACAGCTGGAGATCAATAGGAAGCAGCAATCGAAGGCACACTCGGACTCATCGGTTCCCTATGGGGAACATTTGGGCTCAGAGGTGTGTGCAAGCATGTATTATGAGGATCATAACTCTTCCTTTTCTGATGTCAGTGATGATATATCAGAAGTCAGCTAACAGCTGAATTAATTTCGGTGTATGTGACTATCAGTTTGTGGCCCACATGATTAAAAAGCAGATGGCAAATGTCCAATGAGCCCTGGGGTTGATATGGGCTTTTCTTCTTAATTTTTTCATGACACAGTATTTTGTTTTGGGTAGAATGCATATTGGGACTGGATAATGTCAAAGCAGCTGCTTTTTTGTACTTTCAATTTGAGAGAGTGGAAACCTCCAAGAGCCACGATCATCAAGAGGTAATGCTCATTTTGTTTGAAAAAAGTCTGAACAAATATATACACCTGAATTTCAGAAAGACAGTTGACCCTCCAGTATGTGAAGGACCTTCTGGGCCTTGTTAGAATAGCCCTGGCAGCATTCACTGTTAAAGGTTGCCCAGTTTTGTCATGAACTATGGGTTTATTTGGTATGAGAGTACTAGTGGGAAAAAACTCTGAAAGACTGAGTCTAAGATGGTGGACAGTGGCTTGCTGTTACATGTCTTCACATTTAGAAGTTCAGAGTAATGTTGGTATTTGTTGTTTCACAAAGAAGGAAGTCCATTCATAGATATTTTTAAGCATTTTCGGGGTTCTTAGGAGGTAAGCTGGCTCAGCCTTCAGTAGAAGATATATCAGGACCAAAAGGGTGGATATCCCTTTGCTATCAGCTTACAGAGAGCTATCTCAGTCAACTAAAATTAATGACATATATCAAAACTAATGATTGAAGTAACCTAAACACTAGGCAGGTCCAAGCACTTCTTAAGTGTTAAAGTCTCAGGACAAAGGATCTCTAATCTTTATTTTTAATGCTCCACATATTTCTAATAATGCAATTCATGATTTTTAGTTGTGAGAAATTAATCCATCAGTGGTTTTTGGCATAGTTGTTCCAAAGAGATTAGTTTTGTCAGCTGGATCAAGAAGCGTCAAAGGGTTGATGAAGACTGAAGTTTTCTGAGTGCTTCCTGAGTGAGAGAATTTTAAAAACTGTTAAAACATCCTACACTGACTCTTTTCTTGTATTAATGACTCAGTCTGAAGGTGACAAGCTTGATCTGAAACCATGCAGCTGCATGGTAGGAAAATACATTATTTTTTATTGTCTCTGTGAAAACACAGATTAGCTCCCAGAAGAAATGCACATGTGAAATAGTGGGATGGTACTGGCATTGTACTGTGCAAATTCATGCTCAAGAACAAGTCACTGTAGACCAGCCACTTGAGTAGCTGAAGATCTGTGGGAAACCAGGAAATCCCTCTCACTGCCTTGGATGGGCTGAGACCCTGGCAGGGGGCTTGGAGAGCTTGGAATGGAGCCAAAGACCCCTCTGCCTTCGATCTTGAGCCATGGAAACAGTTACCAACTTTATATGAGGAATTACAAACCAGGGAAAGTAGAATAAAATAAGTAGCTTATTACTGAGTAGAAAAATAGAATGTTAGGCTTCATATGAGAAGTGTACAGGGGGTCTAGATGTAGGAATCTGGGCGTGTACTGCCCTCCTTCCTTCTTCTTCATCGTCTCCATGTTCTTAGTGATGTTGGCACTTGGGGATTGGTTTAAGGTAGAAGTTCACTGTCTAACATATGTGATAGGTATTGGAAATTATCTGTAAATAATGCTTAGGTAGTTTATAGTCTAAAAAGACAACACAGCCCCGGGGTGGGGGGGCAGTGTGCCTTGGACTGACCTGCTGAACGCATCGCGGCTGGTCAGGGAGAACATGTTATAGATAAGAAAAAATAAACAGCCTTGAGAACGAAGGCCAGGCAGCTCTGACTCTTTCTTCAACCATCCAGCTGTAAAAAGGACTCTCGAGAAATTCCCAGGCAAGGGGAAATCCGAGAAAGATCCATTGATCTTTACTACTAGTTCTGAAAGGAAAGTAAGGTGTCAAAATGCTAATAGGCTTATTTTTGAAATTAGTGAAAATTCTTCTGTTAATTTGATATTCTACACATGTCAAACACATGCATAATATTTTGTGGTATACTTTCTTCAGAGAATAAGCCCTTCCCTCTCTTTTAGCAGAACATAAAAGGAGGACCTATTTTTCTTGTTAGAAATATTTTCAGCATGATACATTAATCTGAACACAACAAAGCTAGGCATCAATTTTAAAGCACGCTTATAGATTTATTGTGTTATCTGCATAAATAAATAAATAACAGGAATACTCTATCTCTGAGATACAAATTTCAAATGACTGCAGAAAATCACATTGTTTCTGATAATATGTAAGTTTATGAACGATTTCATATATAAATAAACCAGTTATTATGTCTAATAAAATATTAAAAGTACATTGCCAATACTTCTTTTGCATACTTTGACAAGAAATGACGTTGTGACTTTAGCCATTCAGCTGAAGAAATGAGCAAGTCCTTGGTGTTTTCACTCTAATTCTCATTCAAGGAAGACCATTAATGATTTTCTTTTATCTTTTTTTCTTTCCTTACTCTCCCCCTCCCAATAATTTGATTAATCATTTCAGTTATATGTTTCCACTTGGCAACCTCTGGATTCAAAGGTTCTATCTCAGCAATATGTCAAAAGGAGTGACACTGCAAAGGCTGGACTAAGCTTTGACATGACACTAAATGAGGAACTTTATCTCTTGAGACATCTGAGTGGATTAGATTAAATGAACTTTAAGAGGAACTTTTGAGCTATGAGCATAAGCCACACAATCCATAAATATTGAATATATCTGCAAATATGCTCTGTCTAGCACTACTGCGTGGTTTCAATTTTACATTAATTCTCTTAGAGAACTGTCCCATGTCCTTATAAACATGCACAAATTAAATGAAACAGCAAAGAAGTAAAACAGAAAGGCTTTCACAAAGTTTGGGAAAATTATAAAGGTAGCTTCAAGTTATGTATTCTGCAAAGTCCACTAGGGATTTTGAAAATTAGTCCTACCAAAAATTGTAAGACTTTTCATGCAAATTTTTATACAGAGAGGGTAGAAGTTTCAACTGAAGGGATGGCCTTAAAAATACCCTTCAGTTTGCACAGATCATCCATACTTGACTTAATGCATGATTGGAGAAGTGTTGAACAGTAAGGAATACTTCAGCTTTCTCTTCTGGTCTTTCCGTGCTTTGTACACAGTGTGGATCTGAGACACTTCGGCTTGGGGATCTACTGAAAATCTCTGTGATAGATCTGCATTTGACTTGGCTCTCTGAAATAGTGTGTTATTTTATTTTTTCTTGTCAAACATTTCTTTTTTTTCTTTATAAGTCAGACTTTTTGGTGCAAGGGTGAGGCAGCCTCTTCTGTGATACACTAGAAGCAAATATTAATATTGTGTAGGTGTGAATTGTGTAAACAATGCAAATTTTGAAGGGGTGTGAGTTTAAGTGTGTAGGGATTTGTCTACTGTTCCCCTTTGTTAATAAACTTGTAACTTCTATAGCTTAGAATTAAGATAAAATTTTGATTTTTTTTTTGGTGTAGGTCACGTTTTGTGTGTGACAGTATTTCAATGTTCCACATGAGGAATTAATGCCACATGAATTTACCTCACCTAACTTCAGTAACATAAATACCAGGCCTGAGCTTAAGATACTAAGGTCTGGGCTCTCCTTATAGCTAAGGAATGACAAGAATGGAAGATTTTCCCATTTATTTTAAATACATTTTTTATGTGTGTGGGTATGTACAGGTTGCTATAGATACTTAGTGCGGCTTCTCCTCGCCGCCACGAGGCGGGGAATGCGGCTGGCCTGCCCCTTTGTGGCGGTGGGAGCCACACGAGAGGCTGCCCAAAAACCTCCCCTGAGGCTGCGGTGTGGGTCAGGGCAGCTGCGTGGGTTCAGCTGCATTGAAAAGCCACCAGAGTCCGGAGATAAAGAAAGCCAGGAGCCGGGCACTCCATCAAGGTATTCCAAAGATCTTTAATCGCCTTGAAGGGACAGGNAGCAGAAACGGGGGGAAAAGGGGGGTGAGCAGGTTGATGGACACCCCGAGTGGCGGGAAAACCTGGACAAAAACCACTATAAGGGGAAGGGACAGGGGGAACATGGGGCAAACCATAACTTTTACAACCCTCTCAAAATACAGCAGCGGGAGAGGCAAAATCAAACAAAATACACACCACTTCAACTTAGCTGTGTTCTTACTGCAGAGACTACTACATGCTGGCTTAGACTACAGACTTGCTTTTAAAATTAATTAAGATGAATCCATTTTAGGTGCAAATCAAAATTCACTAATTAACAGAGTTAGTTCCTTAACATTAAGGTCACGTTCCTTCCACATTCATAGAGATCAAAAGGTAGAACACTCAGATATGAAAATTTATAGACCCTCTGGATAGGTTAAATTTTTGTGTAGGAAACTGGATACATTGAAAGAGACCTAGAAAATTGACACTGTGGGCTGTATAATTTTTTGAATCATGTCTCAGCAAAGGCATGCCATAGTCAAGAGTGCATATGTTAAATGTTGCTATTGCTACTCCACATAATTCACTAACTAGATATTTACAAAAAAAAAAAAATACAAAACCAAAAAAAAGTGTTTTTTTACCAGTAGATGGTAGATGGTAAAATACCACACACTACCACTGTATGATGTCTCATACTGAGTTCTGACATCAAAAAGTTATTACTGACTTTTGCTCTCAGATTGCTGATGAATTTCTGATCTTTCACTTATCTTGGACATTTTGCTAATCTTATACAAAATCATTACCCATGATAAATATTATTTTGGCAGGAGGTATGTTGCACTGTATTTTGTGAAGCTAAAAGCATGTAATTGCATTGTTGTAAAAGTAGAATATTTCCAGGGTCTAGGTTGTATGCAAATAATTTGTAAAGTTTAAGTTGCGGGAAAAATTGTCAAATGTTTTTTAAAATAATGTATTTATTACTATTCCAGAGAGGCTATTTTTGTAGAATTTTATACTTTATTTCCAGTTGATAGATCTAATATCTATGTTGTGATTCCAACAGCAAAAGCTGTCACTGAGTTTTGTTAAATTAAAACATTTGAAAGGCAAAGAAAAAAGAAATAGTCTTTCAGCAAATTATTTCTTTATGACTAAGAACATTTTAGAGACAGATGACTATTCTCACAAACAGAACATTTTTTTATGATCTTCATTTCATTGGATATTTATATAGATGAGAACTTGATGACTGACAAACAGAATTGTAAACTTCTTCCTGAGACACATGGTCAGTTGAACTTTCTTCATGAAGAAGAAATGTACATGTTTCCTTTCAAATAAAATAATAAATCTGTGTTTATTTTTGAGTTGTAACTGCATTGTACACCTTTTTAGGGGTAGGTGATGGTCTCAGTGGTATTTCTTGATGAAAAGGATTTTGTTTAATATTTGCAAGAGTCGTGTATACCAATATTAACATTTTTGTCTATTTTCTGATTGAGAAAAGTAATTCTTGTGAGATTCCAAAATGTTTTGAAGGTCTGCTTGACTTATGAATGTAAATTGTGATATTTTGGAGGACCCAATTCTCTTGCCATTTTTACCCAATTACTTCTCTTTGCATAGCCACTTCTTCATTTCTTTAATGAAAAAAACACCATGCAGTTGTTTTTTCCTAAGAAAATGAAAGGTCAACAATCAATACTTTAAACTGTCAGTAACTCATGCCAGCTCAGGCATCTGCCATGAAGAGCAGTGGCTCCTGACATACAGCATGAGCAGTATCTGCTTAGCTCTGTTGGTTTCATTCTGGAGCAGCCTTTGAGGCACCTGTCTTATCGCCATAAAGGTTTTAAAATTTGTTTTTATATAGCCTAGTCTTTCTCTTGGGGGAGTCTAAAGCAACTGTCAATGACATCCAATTATAGACAGATCATATAAAGGAAGTATTCATCTAAATATAACCTGATCTTGCTCTTGGGTGGTCTAAGGCAATCCTCAACCACATCCAATTATAGATGTATCATATAAAGAAAGTACTCATTTAAATATAGCTGACAGGTCCATAGCTGACTAGAAAATGGTCATCTAATCTTACTCCTGAGATAGCACAGGCCATAGGATTTCAACATTGACCCTCTAGTCTGCAGAAAAAATGCCTTCTAGGAAGCAATGCAGACTTGATTTATAGGAATCAAAAATCTGTTGCTCCCTTCAGGCATGTTGGAAAACAGTTTAATTTTCTCTGTAATTTGCCTGTACGATATTTTAATTTGCTCACATTTATCAACTTTATATGAAACATATGCCTTCTGGGATAATATTTCCGGTGGATTTTTTTACAAGTGAGACATTACAATTGAAACAAAATTATTGTATGCTATGATGGTTTCTTAAAATAGGCTGCAATATGCCCTGCATGGTAAACAGCAGAATGTTTTCTTTGTATCTCATCTTCCTAGATATGCAAAGCATACACAATTTAATAGTCTAATTAACTCATAAGGTGCTGTCATATATTTACTGGTGGAGGGATGTTAGCAGTGGTATTTTCAGTTTTACATGCTAGTAACAGCCTCTTTTTCAAGTTCTATAATATTTACATTTGCTTTGTAGAAAATCTCTGATCCTTTGCTTAGGTTTGTGGAAAATAAATTAACATTGTTTGCTAGAAGTTCCAAAGACTGAGAGAAGCCATGTGTTAGAGACCAGGACAGCATAGGACATTACAGAAACTTGGGTTCTGGCCATCCAAGACTGATGACAGTCCTGTACACCATTCAGATTTGTTCCATTAACTTTATTTTTCTGTTTAAGACTGTAATTGCAGACTTAGGCTACAGAGTGATTACATGTATTTGTTTAGATGGCAGTGAACATGAGAAATGCTAATTTTTTGCAGGCTGTACTTTGCTCAACTTAATGTTTGGCAAAGGTGAAGGGGTGTTTTGGTTCATTTGTTTTTGTTTCTGTCATAGAAATGTAAAAGCAAATATTTTGGACACTGTAGGCTTACTGTCAGTGAATATCAAGAAAGAATCTATTACCTGTGGAAAGCTTAGGGAAGCTGGCTATGTTTACTCTCCATATAAAATTTCAGGATGTAATTTAGAATTATTAAGGTGCTTTCTATTTGTTTCCTAAAACAGTGACAGCCTGTTTAGGGAACTGTCTTAAGACAGTGATAACCTGATACAGGAAAAGATAAGAGAGGTCTCATGAGTTTCAAACTATTATGAAATTGAATTGGGAGGAATTTTAAACTCCCTTGGTAATCGTTCATACAGCCATAAGTATATCTCAAAGGATGCTTTCTATAATAAATCTCATAATATAGGTCTTATGCCTGTCTTAATATTATAACATCTGTGAGCAAAATATATGTGAGCTTGTAAAGGGATTCACATAAGAGACTGTCTTCAGAAATGAAGTCTGTAGTATGCAAATGTAATGCTTATAGCTGCAGTATTTGGTGCAAAGATTATGGGAAATCAAGACTGAACAAACCAAAAAACCTGTCCTGATGCTCATACTATTGGTAGGCACAAGACTCAAGGGATGTTTAATGCATGACATTAGAAGCTATTAAAAAAAAACAAATAATTTTTATTCTTAATAAATCTTCAATTCACTACCCATGAAGTTGTTTTACTCTCAGGCTTACTTTCTCCAACCTTAGAACTTCAAGTTTGAGGATTAGGTAGGCAATTTTCTTTGTAACATTTTGAAAGTAGAAAAAGCAAAATACAAACATATACAGAAAAAAAATAAGCATGTTAGAATCACCAGTCAATTTATTACATAGATTTATATATAGGGGTTGCAGATAATGTAACTACTGCTTCTTCAAAATGTTTTTATTTCTATTTTGCTAAAGTGCCTCAAACCCCATTCTTTCAGCTCAAGAATATATCTTCAAAAATGATGAAGCTGACGCTATGGATTTATGCTACTTAAAAAAAAAAACCAGACTTGGACACAAGTGAAATGAAACTATTATTGTTAAATAGCCATCAATCCTTGCCCCATCACTGTTTGTTTTCCTAGGTGTCCAGAACCATTCAGACTCTGCCATAATGCAGTGTGCCACCCTAGAAACAGCTGCCTAGTAAGGACAGTGTCTTAAGAGTACAGAAACATAAGTGCTTTGTAGTATATTTTGCTTTTTCCCTTCACAATTTTAGTTGAGTAACGTTTCTGCCACTTCAGTATTGAGCTAGATGTCAAATCAAATTGAACTGTTTAACCAGACATCATTGCATCTGAAACCTGTATTACCTGGAAAAGAGTAGCTATTAGTGGTTGTTTTTAATTGTTATAGTTAAGACAGCATGCTTAAAACAAAGTCCAGAATATTCTTACAACTATATGTTCCCAGGTAATGAGGGGCATAAATTTAAAAGTAAAAGCTTGAGATTTAGTGAAAGATATTAGGACGTACAGGATGGAGCAACTGTGTTCTTACACTGACATTTATGGTGTCAGTGAGCATGGATAATAAAGTAGGATTTAGTACTTTTAAATTTAAATTGGAATAGTAAGTAATGATACACAGTACTTGTCACAAACATAAAAATCAACAATCAACATAAGCTTATCATGTCATCATCCAGCAAGTAAGAGGCTGTGAGTTTGGGCAGGCTTATCAGGCTGATATTTGGGTGAGGAAGCCAGAGGGTGCAGTACCTGTGAGATGAGCCCGCTAACAGCATCCATCTCTTTGCTGGTGAGCCCCACGCCAGACCAGCCAGGGAGGATAACAGGGCCTGGGAACTGCTCAGGAGTGCTGGACAGAGGGCAGGGTCATGCTGGTATTTGAGGGGTCCACTGAGGTGCAGTGAGTGTGAGCCGGGAGTGCCGAGTGTGTGCTGTCACTGCTGAGCCGCAGCCTCTGCTGGCCGAGCTCGGTGCCTGTGCCCCCGCTCACCTCCCGCATGAAGGTGATGCTCAAGGCAGCCCCCTGGTCTGGGGCAGCCTGGGCAGCTGTGCTGGTGTCCTCTGTGTGTGTGTGTGTGCTTGGAATACACACTCAGCATCACTGCTGCTGGACGTGCAAAGGAGAAAGGAGCAGCTGCATCTGTTGACCAGGGATGGAAGTTTGGCTTTCTGGGCTGGACTCCAGGGACCAGCGGGAAAAGTGTCTTATCTAAATAACAACTCAAAGCTGCTGGAGGAAATGGCCATTTCTTAAGTCCCGTAACAAAATGTAATCAGAATACTTATAACCAGCTCCCAAGTTTTCCTCAAACTTTTTTTACTTCACAAAAAGCAATTACATTGATGAAAAAGCACGTTAATCCCCAAAGATGTTAATCATTATATTTTTATAATATCATACAGCCATAAATATAATCTCTCAAAAGCTGTTAAAAAGAAAGTAGTTTTGATAAAAACAAAAATAGTAACAGAACACACCAGAACACACCAGAAGAATCCCAGAAAGTTTAATATTGTTGTGAATAAAAATCAAGGTCAAGTTTATCTTGCAGCAAACAGAATTAATATTAATTAAAGATAAAACTTAATTCTATCTATCAGGGCTTTAGCTCTCCTAACATGATCCCTGGCTGCTTAGACAATTTTTCTGTATTCCATAGAGGTAGAGGTTGGAATTAGATGATCTCTGAGACTCTGAGATCCTTTCCAAACCAAACCATTCTGTTATTCTGTGACTCCTCCCAGGCTACCTATCCTTGCTTCCATACTCTCTAGGCTTCCTCTCTGTGTTTCATTCAGTATATAAGCTGCTAGTTCAATAGCTGAAACTATCTTTTGATGCTTTTCTCTTATAAAGATACAATAATCTACTAAATAATGGCCAGTTCCTATTCTATGCATATAGTAAAAGGATGGGGGTGTTTTATCCAAATGTAAAATTCCACAACTGGTGTCACAGCTATGCAATCCTCAGAGTTCAGATCATGTTCCACTGAAGATTGGAAGACTGCAGGTATTCTATTTTTCTTTATTCACAGTGGGCAAAAAAATTATATCATGGGAATCTACCTTAGTAAATAATCAGTGATAATCTTTAAGCATTCTTTTATTTATGCTGCATAGATTAAATGCTTATTTTGCTATTCACTCTATTTGGCTCTGTGCCAAGGATCATGCCCATCCTGTGTCACTTGCTCTGGGTGACCCTGCCTTGGCAGGGGGTTTGGACTGCATGACCTCCAGAAGTCCCTTCCAACCCGAACTATTCTGTTATTCTGTAATTCTGTAATTCTGTAATTCTTTTATTCTGTTATTCTGTGATTCTGCTATTCCGTGATTCATAAATCTTAAATTCGGTAATTAATAGCTTGCTAGCCATTTCCTTCATAATGGCCACCATGTTATGAATCTTTAGCAGCTACACCTCTGATCAAAATCTGCTTAGAGAATGTAATCATTGTCATGGAGGGAAAAGATTTGGAAAAATTAATATCTAAATTATTTTTTCTAAATCATTCTAAGCTGATTTAGATACCCTGGCATGGGGAAGTCAAGTAGTCCCTATAGTCCAATATTCCAGCTGTGAACTGACTGATGTGAAAAGCTTGGTGGTTGCATGTAAGAATATCTGAAGTATTTAGCAATGCAAATATCTAGGGAAAGCAGCCCTATTATGGCCCTCTCCTGAGCTGTAGGAGCTAAAAGTTGTTGTGTGTCCTCTTACTCTTCTCCTTTCTAAGATTAAAAAAAAAACAAAGAAAAGGTCCTAGTCTCCATCTGAGATTTTTTTCATCTCCTTAATCATCCCAGTTATCTTACTTCACCCTATATCTGGTACTTTTTCCACAGAGACTGACAATTTTCGATCAGCTACTGCAATGAAGCAGAGTTTTAGATGCATCTACATACCTCAGCAAAAAGGCAACAACAATAATTATGGAAGCTATCTACCATACAAGGTCAATTTTTACTGATGCTTCTATTTAGAATAATCAACTCTGTCTCTTTATAATAAAATGAGGGGTAGTGAGCATCCAGAAATGAAGCACAACTATCATGTAAATGGTTTAGGACCTCATCCTGCATAAGTGTCATAAAAATTTATTGTTCATTGAAGTTAATAGGTACTGAGGTCATTCAGTGACACTTCAAAGCATGAGGGCCGTATTCCAAATTAATCTTTATTTTTGTTTTAACTTTAATATTACAGCACTCCAAAAGAAGCCCTAGTAACCATAACAACTGCAATTTGCCACATATCAACAATTTTATTTCTTAAGCATTTTAACAGTCTTTTCACTGGTTGAGCACATTTGATTTAATGCTCTTTTCACATTCACCTGTGTAGTCAGAATAAGAACTAGCTTTCATCTGACACCCTAGATGTACAATTCTCAAATTCTTTGCTGGAATTTCAGTAGGGACAATTATTGTTAAAATGTTCAAAAGGATGATGAAACACTTAGAAGGAGAATTTTAGAAAGTCAAGCAAAAAGACCAAAATCTGGTAACACTTACTATCAATAGTGACACGTTGATTTGATTAAAATCAAAGTTTTCTTTTATATACAAGAGTAACTTAAAACTGTAGCTATATGGAATAAGCTTTTAGTAATTAAAACGTGTTTGAAACAATTTTTTTTAGATTTAAAAGATGCTAATTTAAAAAAGTCAAAGTACATACAGAGGAAGAAAACCAAACATACACATTATAATTAAGGACTAAAGACAAAATTAGAATTAAGGAACAAGGAAAAAATATTTGCAAATGTTACAGAAGCTGTTTACAGACACTTTATAAAATATCTTTGAATAAATTATAGATAGAAATGTAATCAATGTTTAAAGTAGTTTTTCATGTATATGTGTATGTTTACAGTATAGTGTATTTAGTATACATAAACATAATCTAGATTTAGTAAATATTTTATAGCATAGCTAGCATAGATATTATGCATGTATTCTGAAATTGCTAAATATGATAAAAGTAAAATAAATAAAAGAGTGAACAAATATTAGTATTACAGAGCACAGTTAAAAGCTAGTAACTATAAGAATGTAACTCAAAAAACCAAGTGATTTTTGAATACTGCTATTTATTATACATAAGGCTATAATAAAGAAGGGATAAAAGTTAATCAAGCTATTGAAAATACACCAAAACCAGAAAGTATTGCAGAGAGTTTGAGAAGCCAGATGCTAATTTAGTTTGAAAAAAACATTTAAAATATAGAAGCAGTATATATTATTATAAGTATATATCCTTAAGAGGTCTGAATTTTCTCTAGTGCTCAAAAAATAGAATTCAGTTCTCAGCTTATCCTTCAGCTCTATGACTATTAAAAACAAATGGTACCTATGTTGCACTTATAATTGTCGAAACTAGGACAATTTTTAAAATTTGTGATTTTTCACATCATAGCATATAATGGCTAGAACTCTTGGGGTGGGGAGAGAATTGAAGGTAAATAATAGATAGAAAAGAGAAAGCATACAGAAAAGAATTAAAATCTTCCTAAACTGATTGCTTACCTTTCTGAAAATCAACTTCGTAGTTCATAAATCAATTCTGAAAAAAAAGAACAATGGAAAATATTTTTCTCATTTTAAGATATGCTTTTATCTTCTAGTATTGACCAAAGAACTTTAGTACAACAGATAATTTGTAAACCAGAATAACAGCTTTTTAAGTACTCAAACAAAAAGTGACCTTAGAGTCATGATATGCTTGACTTCCCTGAAAAGGAAGACATAGAATACAGTGCCAATTGTCTTCTGGTTTAATGTATTTAATGGCTGATAGAATAAAGAGAATTTAAATAGATAGCAGCATTTGATTTTTTTTACCAATTAATTGACTGGAATAATTACCACTCAGCTTTCTTATGTGGTATCTTCTTTAAATGTTCTTTAATCACACGGTTATATTCAGCTGGCTATGATTTCCTAAAAAGCAGCTCATAATATTAAAGTTCAGTTAATTAGAGAGAGAAGGTAATCAATCTTTCTAAGCTCAGCCTAAGGATATTCTTTGATTTTAAAGGACTGACTTCTTATCTGAATTTGACAATCGGATTATTGAAATTTATATTGACTTTTGTCAAACTGTTTAAATGTGAAGCTTATAATTTAACTTGTAGTTTCACCACCTTGTTAAAACCAATTTTCTAAAATGATAAAATAAACCCATTGCACGTTCTAACAATAATGAGCCCTGGTTTGGTGACAGGAAAGATGTAAGAATCTGAGGTGAATATTTAACTTCCTTCTGTGCTCAGCTGAGTGCTAATTCCTGAAGCTTCTTGCCTCAGAAGTTTTGCCTCTTCTTTGGTGTTCCGACCTTCTACCTCATTAGTGAAAACTTGACCTCTTATAATCTCTCACCATGGTTGTTTCCACCATCTTTTTTGCTGTATCGCTTTGCAGATCTAAAAGCTCAAAGAAAATAAGAATAACTGTGTCACAGGAGAGCCCCTAGGTAGGGTAGAGGCTAGAAAAGAAGAACTCAGTGATACATAATTTGAAATTGACTAGCTATAAAAGACAGATATAATAGTGGATTGTGACTTCTTTTTCTAAGACTCCTATGGCACTTTCGCAGCAGTCTCATGAAGATCATGTCCCCAGCTCTGGTCCAGTGTTGACCAGCATCATGGACTCAGGAAACAGGACATTTGCTCCAGCTGCTCAATATGCCTAAGTCCTGGCTGGTGGCCTGGACTGCTACACAGAGTTCTTGCACCCCTGGCTCAGCTTTCTGCAGGATCTTGGACATGGCAGTTTTTTAAACCATATATTACTTTCTAAAGTTGACAGCTGGCAGAAGCTAGCAATGTCTTGGCTGCTTGTGTGACACCAGGCTAGTCTCACTGGCATTCTTTGTATTGGAAGTCAGTAAATGATTTTTGTAATGGTTTCTAACATGTTCTGTTTTCCCATTCCAAATGTGACACACAAGTGAGAAGTCAGCAAAAGTTACATAGCAAAATTAATCTATTCTTTAATTTATTTTCTAGCTTGTACTGGATTAGTTTAATGAGTCAGAACTGGTCAAATATAGTAGAGGTCACACATACCTGGGATTTTACTTTGTAATGCACAACTGGGCTACCTGATAATGACAAATTATTAAAAATCTGAAGGGTTTTCCTGTTGTACCATTCTATATGGTTCTAGCTCATGCTTCTGAGCTGCTCATATGCCAGCAGCTCTGGGAAAACCATCTCTGGGGCAGAGATTTCGTGACATAAATGGAAGTAGTCTTATGGGTTTTGAATATCATCTGCTATTTCAAGTTTGTGATGCAAATGTTGAGAGCCTCATTATTGAAGGGCAAAGACATGACGACACACTACACATGTGGGAGGCTAAAATGATGCTTATGTCCTCCACTGAGAGCACTGTACTCTTATCTTTCATTCATTTCTGTGAACCTCATCACTACTCACAGGCATGTGCATTCATATTCTACAGAGTGCAGAGACCATAAAAACAGAAGAAAAAGATCTTCTACTGAATAAATGATACCTTTTTTGAAAACCAAAATTTTCTTGTTTGCTGAGGAATTTACATATTCATGCATATTTCCCATAAATTTGGTGGGGATTTTTTTCCTGCAGATGTATTTACCTCTGGTTAAGTAAACTGCCATAGTATTTAATCAGAAATCTTTGCTACAAATGAAAAAAAATACCATTTGATCTAAAGAAAAGTAAGGTGATGAGGCTACTATAGAATGACATGATTAAATAGAATTTTAGTTCTGTTGTTTGACTGTCATACCAGTTGAACATTCCTGCCTTTGCTTTTCACGTCTTAGGATTCTAGTGTTTGTCGCATCTGTCAGTCAGCCAATTAAATTCACATTGAGAGAAAACATTGTGAGGGAAGAAAGTGTCATTCTAATGAGCTCCTATTATTGTTTACATTCTTGTGCAATAAGTGAAATTTCAGCTATCAGAACCTGACAGCAGAAGGAAAGAATTCTTGTTAGGAAAAACTTAAGGTAAGACTTTCTTTCTGAGATTCGGGATTTATATTAATAGACTCTGAATTTAGAATGTCCTTTATGTTCATCCATAATTGCCAAATTTCTGTTATATGTATTGACATTTTAAATTAATGTAGTCTAATCAGTATGTCTTCATGAAGGTGAATCTTTAAAAGTAAATGATGAGAACAGGGTATGAGAATTATTGTTTTAGTCTAGATCCAAAATTTATTTGGTTTATGCGGCCATATTTTGTCAGCAGGGATGGCTTCTGTGAGAAGCTGCCAGAAGCTTCCTCCATGTCTGTTAGAGCCAATCCCTGACAGCTCCAAAGATGGACGTGCTGCTGGCCAAGGCTGGGCCAGTCAGAAATCATGGCAATGACTGTGATAACATATTTAGGAAGAAGAAATAGGCTATTGTGCAGATGTTATTGTGGCCAGAGAAGAGTGGAATGTGAGGGGAATAACTCTGCAAACACCCAGGTCATTGGAGAAGGAGAGGCAGGAGCTGCTCCAGGCACTGGAGCTGAGATTCCCCTGCAGGCCCTGGTGCAGCCCATGGTGAGGCAGCTGGGCCCCTGCAGCCCATGAAGGAACAGAGGAATGCTGAGATCCACCTGCAGCCCGTGGGGGAGACCTGTGCTGGAGCAGGTGGGTGCCTGAGAGGAGGCTGTGACCCCATGAGAGGCTTGTCTGGAGCAGGGTCCTGGCAGGGATCTGCAGACCTATGGAGAGAGAAGCCCATGCCAGATCAGATTTTCGTGATAGGACTTGTGACCCCTTGGGGACCCATGCTGGAACAGCCTGTCCTTGAAGGACTGCACCCACGAAAAGTGACCAACATTGCAGCAGTTTGTGGACAACTGTTGCCCATGGGATGGACTCAGGCTGAAGAAGTCCATGGAGAACTGGCTCTTGTGGGAGGGACCCCACCCTGGAGCAAGCAAAGGATTCCTCTACCTGAGTAGAGGGAGAAACATGTAATGAACTGACCATAATCCTCATTCCCTGTCTCCCTGTGCTGCTGAGAGGTAGGAGGTAGAGCTGTGAAGGAGAGAAGGGTAAGGGAATGTGTTTTTAAGGTGTTATTCTACTTCTCATTATCCAATTTTGCTAGTAATAAATTTAAATAATATCTCTAATTCCAGCCTGTTTTGCCTATGATGGTATTTTGAGAGTGACTTCTATTTTATTTAAATATTTATTTAAAGATATAAAGATATTTATTTAAAGTAAATTTTTTTTCTAAACAAAAGAAAAATAAATTGCAGACTTTTTAAAATTCTTGCTGCAGTTACAAATTAGAAATTAATGCCTGTATATGAAAAACAATGTGGCCAGCAAGATCAAGAAGGTGATTCTTCCCCTATATGTGGCACTGATGAAGCCACACCTCAAAATCTGTCCAGTTCTGGGCTCCTCAGTTCAGGAAAGAGATTGAGGGGATGTAGAGAGTCCAGAGAAGGGCAAGAGAACTGGTGGAGGGTCTGGAGCACAAATCCTGTCAAAAGCAGCTGAGGGAGCTGGGGGATTTAGTCTGGAGAAAGGAGGCTTGGGGGGTGACCTTATCACTCTCTACAGCTGCTGAAGGGAGGGTGTGGCCAGGTGGGTGTGGCACTCAGGGCCAAGGTCTGNTTGCAGCAGTTTGTGGACAACTGTTGCCCATTGGATGGACTCAGGCTGGAGAAGTCCATGGAGAACTGGCTCTTGTGGGAGGGACCCCACCCTGGAGCAAGCAAAGGATTCCTCTACCTGAGTAGAGGGAGAAACATGTAATGAACTGACCATAATCCTCATTCCCTGTCTCCCTGTGCTGCTGAGAGGTAGGAGGTAGAGCTGTGAAGGAGAGAAGGGTAAGGGAATGTGTTTTTAAGGTGTTATTCTACTTCTCATTATCCAATTTTGCTAGTAATAAATTTAAATAATATCTCTAATTCCAGCCTGTTTTGCCTATGATGGTATTTTGAGAGTGACTTCTATTTTATTTAAATATTTATTTAAAGATATAAAGATATTTATTTAAAGTAAATTTTTTTTCTTAACAAAAGAAAAATAAATTGCAGACTTTTTAAAATTCTTGCTGCAGTTACAAATTAGAAATTAATGCCTGTATATGAAAAACAATGTGGCCAGCAAGATCAAGAAGGTGATTCTTCCCCTATATGTGGCACTGATGAGGCCGCACCTCAAAATCTGTCCAGTTCTGGGCTCCTCAGTTCAGGAAAGAGATTGAGGGGATGTAGAGAGTCCAGAGAAGGGCAAGAGAACTGGTGGAGGGTCTGGAGCACAAATCCTGTCAAAAGCAGCTGAGGGAGCTGGGGGATTTAGTCTGGAGAAAGGAGGCTTGGGGGGTGACCTTATCACTCTCTACAGCTGCTGAAGGGAGGGTGTGGCCAGGTGGGTGTGGCACTCAGGGCCAAGGTCTGGTTGACAAGGTGGTGCTTGGTCACAGGTTGGGCTCAATGAACTCAAAGGTCTTTTCCAACCTAATTGATTCTGTGATTCTGTCATATTCTATAAACAATGCTTTTGGCTGACAAGCTGGACATTAGACTAGCTTTAGACAGAAGAAACTGATAGTGCTTTTAATAAATTACATGTTTCTGTGAGAAGAACTTCAGCAATTCATGTCTTTTCTGAATATCAGTCTCCAACAGAGCCCTGGGCAGAAATACTTTCTTGACCTATTTAAACTTTGAAGATTTCAATTTTTAGTTTTGCTTTTGCACTGAAGCAAACCCAAACATATTCAAAGTATAAAGTAATAAGGTTTAGAAAAGGAGGAAGATAAAAAAAAATCCAAAGTCGTCTGATGCAAACATGCCTTACCTGATGTTCCTGTTCCTTGAACTGTCACAAATAATGTGAAAATGCTCTAAGCAACAGCAGAAGGCTCTTCTTGGATAGGTGTCTCTATTGGAGAGACATTCATATAAACACTTTGATGTTTATGTGATAACCTTGGAATCCCTTTTCCAAATTCACAGTGAAATGTCATGAACAGAAGACAGCTGGCTGTTGGAAAATGGTCTCCTGTAACAGAAGCTGCACTGTTCAACTGAGCAGTCTTTTTCTACATTTTGGTGCTTGCTAACAGAAAGCACTATTGCCTATATTTGTGTTTATATACCAAACCACTAGTAGATTTGCTATTAAAATAGGTTAATCCATAAAGCAGGAAAAAGAGGTATTTTGCAGATACCTCTTATTTCTTAAAAGCTTATTTCTAAAAGCAGCTTTTTCTTTCTCTTAAAAATGGCTTTTTTTTTTTCTTTTTTAAAGCAGAGTAAACTTTAAACAAAGGAATCATATAGTGTTCACAAATGCAAATGTTTCCTGTTTTCATGTTACAGGAATATTTATTTTCACAACAATTCTTCGAGTTTCAAACTTTTATGCGTAACTTTGTCTCCAATAATTTAAGAGTAATAGTCACCTCATTGCACTTACAGACTCCAAGACAACTACAGTTCTAGACAGTGGAAGGAATCATATGGTAATGGTGATATACTCCAACTAATCCATATATATTCAGCCTCAATCAGAAAAAAACAGAGTTTTTGTAAAGTATATAAAATCAGGGGATCTTTTTTTTTTTAATTAATTAATTAATTAATTAACTAATTTTAACTTTTAGCAGAGATCCACCTGTAGCCTCTGGGGAGGACCCCATGGTGGAACAGGTAGATGTCCAAAGGAGGCTGTGACCCTGTGGAAAGCCCTCACTGGAACAGGCTCCTGGCAGGAGCTCTGTCCCCATATCCCCCATGTCCCCATGCCAGAGCAGCCTGTTCCTGAAGGACTGCACCCCCTGGAAGAGACCCACACTGGAGCAGTTCATTAACAACTCCAGCCTTTGGGAAGGACTCATGTCAGAGAAGTTCATGGAGGATGGCCTCCTGTGAAAGGTACTCCATGATGTAGCAGGGGGAGAGTGTGAAGAGTCCTCCCCCTGAGGAGGAAGGAGCAGAAGAGACAGCATGCAATGAACTGAATGCAACTACTTGTCCCCCTGCACCACTAAAGGGAGAAGGTAGAGAAAATCAGGAGTGAAGTTAAACCCAGGAGAAGGGGAGGAGCAAGGGGAATTTTAAGAATGAGTTTTTATTTCTAATTATCCTAATCTGATATGATTGGTTATAAATTAAATTAATTTTCCCCAATCTGAGTCAGCTTTGCCCATTATGGTAACTGGTGAGTGCCTCCCCCTTTTCTTTATCTCAGCCCATGAGCCTTTTGTAATATTTCCTCTCCCTTGTCCAGCTGAGGAGGGCAGTGACAGAATGGCTTTGGTGAGCACCTGGCATCCAGCCAGGGTCAACCCACCACAGCAGACTATAAATGACAGTTTGTTTGCCACGTGACCTTGATAAATACAGCATGACAGCACATTAGCCTTCCAGACCCACAGAGTATTGTTTAAAAGAATTTACAGTGTCAGTGAGGACAATATCCATGTATAGTTTCCCTAAATGTCAACTTTTTTATTTAATATGTAGTTTAACAGCAATTCTATGTTTAAATGAGCCAGTTCCCACAAAGTGTTTCAATTAACTTCTCCATAAGGAAATGCTGAAAGGGATGCATTTTTAAATAAATGAACATTTATATGCTTCTATGAATTTATATTTGCCCCTTAACTGTTACAACAGCAATAAAATCTTCAAGTTTACTGAATGCTCATGAAATACGCAATACTTATATCAGATGTGCTGTTCTTTGCTTTTTGGGTTTATTCAGGAATTATATTTTCATCTATATAAAGGCCCAGAGATAGAAATGTTACACATCTGAAAACAGGCAACAGCTTTTCAAATAGATCTGTGAAGAAGTGTGTGAACAGTATAAAGAATCCAATCAATAGAAAACAGCAGAGAAGCAGGAAAAAAAAATTAAAATTAGGGATGAAGAAGCTAGCCTGGGAGCAGGGAACACAGTTAAAGGTTGGCTTCACTGCACTTCAGAAGCAGAGAATCAATAAGGCCATTGCTTAAAACTGAAGATGAAATTACTTGTGTAAACGTGCTTTATTATTCTGGATCTATGTTATGTGGCTTCAAGACTTTTCTGCTGTTCACTTCTGCATTGCTTATTTTTCTCTTCTAGAACTTTTTTTTTTTTTTCTGGAAAGATGTCTTCTACTTGTCTACACGTTTATTTATACGATTTTACAGAAATATAAAATACAATAACAAAGCATGGGAAAAAACTGTAACTGTGTTATAGTTCCACATATCAGGGATCAAGAAAACAAAGATAACTTTAAGACAGGATACAAGCCAGGTGTTGACATGAGTTAAATTGGAGACATCCATAATTCATGTAGTCTCAAGAGAATGATTTGAACTTTCACTCTTTGTAAGAGACTTACTGAACTTAGAGGGCAGCAGTATGGGCTGATGTTCTCTGTTCTTCGTAATGTTTCATATTAGATGGATTGTGCCTCTTACGGGTGTGTAAACTGACAAAAGTCAGCACCAGGCCACAGTTCAGTCTATCTCACCCAAGAAGCTGTGAAACCTTGAACTGAATGCTAACTCACAGAAAAAGCCATCAAGTGCCAATCATACCCTCGTCATGGTGGTGAAGAGAATGAGAGTGCTCATGTAAGATGTACTTTGACTGAGGAGAATCTGCTAAGAGGTCAAAAAAGCTACTTTTGAGGTGCTGGGACAGTTGAATTATGTATTGTATTTTTTTTTTCCTGGACTGAAACAAAACATAAAATTTTGTGTTTGATAATGGCTTGTTCTAAGAGCACAGAAAAGAGAACTGAAGGAATCATAGAAAACCCACATCTTTCTATGATTCTAAATCTTATTTTTATTTAGAGAAAGGTATTTGGATTTCCTTATATAGTCAAGGATATAGGAAAGGGAGGGAAGGTGGAAATGAAACAAAGCCCACAGGTCAAAATGAAAAAAAGTCTACTGAATCAGAGCAAAGTCTCACCAGTCTAGAAAATCCTAGGGTCAATCTTTGCTTTAAAGGCAATCGAGGTTAGTTGAAAGACTGTGTCCCACCAATGGCAAATCTGGTCATTTCATGTGGTTCTCTGAGAGACAGCAGGAATTTAAAAGGGGACATTTCCTATACCACAAGCTCTTTCCACATTTTCAGGTAAGAGGTTATCTTTAATTTGTTGCTGACTGGGTGATCATGTAAATGATGTGTTGTCTGGAACCTCCATTTCAAGTTACTACATCAAGAAATTTGATTTTAATTATGTCTGATAATAAAATATTACTAGCACAAACTAATGCTAGACATTAATATTTTCAAATTATCCTCTTAGAAAATACCTTTTGAAAGACTGGAGACCATGCCAAACTGAGTGAACTCAGTGCTGTAAATATGCTGTTGACATTAGTGAACAAATTTGTAGAAGCACTGGAAAGGAAGGGGGCCTTTTACAGCCATAGAAACATTCAGAATTAATATGATTATTCTGCCTTTTTTGCTTACACATGCATATTACCCTTCCCTAGAGTGAATGAGCCAGATTCATTTATTATATTACTGCTTCCTAAAGTGATTGACAATACTTTTTAAATTCTGTCTCAGGCTGCAAAGACAGACTTTGGTCAGACTGATGGTAGAGAGAAAGGAGAGGAATGGTCTCTTTTTTTCTGAATCCATTTTTAAATGTATCAGTCAACGTGCCTTGTCTGTCAACAAGTTACACAGTGTAACAGATTTAGTCTTAATAGATAACTAAGAGTTGATAATCTTGGAAGAGTATCAGTATTTTAAATTTAGGAATGACAGATCTTTGAAGATTATATTCAGCTAGTGATACTAGACAGAAACTACATATACTTTTCCAAGTGTGGTTTTATTTTTCCTTCAAATAATATTTTTTGCATTAAAACCGTATCATAGTTGCTTTAACTTAAATATATGAAGAAATAAGAGAAAAAGGAAAATATGAGGGAGTTAAATTCAGTTCATTGCAGTAGACTGGAATTTCCTCAGATTTTATGGTTAAAATTTGAATGGTATTTTGTGGTTATTATGTTTCTATCATTGTTTCTTTTATAAAAAAGCTGATTTTCAAAATGGTGTTTTTGTGTATTAAATGAATTGAATTCAAAGATTGCTGAAAAGTCTTGTACATGAGATTTAGTGACTCAACTGTGGAAGCAGAATATCTGAGGTACTAAAGCTCAAGAGCAAATGTAAATAAGAGGACCCTTAACCTAACTAGTCAGCTTGTCAGAAAAGTGGCTGCAGTGCAGAATCTTTTAATGGTGGATTGTTGCCCTTGAAAATGTTTCTGAAATATTAAAGCATGTATATGAGCAACCATGGGAATTACTGAAGCAAAGGATGAAAAACAGTAAACAGTGGAGCCTTTTTTTTTCATTCTTTTCCCTGTAAGTCCATGGGGTAAATTTGAAGCTCTTTTTCAACAAGAAGCATTCCTTGCAAAAACAGAGAGAAGAGTATTTTCTCGGCTTCAAAAGGTTTTGTAATGTTTTCCCAAGTTAACACTTAAAAGTGCTTCTTCTGAGGCTTGAGTGAAATTTTAAAACTGGAAACCCTGAACATCTGCCCCTTGTTCTAGAATTTGGAATTTAACCCAATTGACTAAAGGCACTGTATCTCACTTCTTTGGTATAAATAGATACCAACAGCTCAAGAGCTGACTAATCACCTTATTGATTAGTCTAGTTACTCCAGAAATTCCACTGTTTTTTAATCAAAGGTGAGATGATAAATTGTGTTTAAAGTCCTACATTTGCATATTAAAATTAGTAAATAACTTTTAAATACATAGTTCATACATATAACATAGCAGAAGGCAAATAGAAATTAAACTGTTAGGGTAAAGCAAATTTGCCAAGTGTCAGTTATCATAAAATTTGTGAAACAGACATCACAGGATATATTATACTTTATGCATCAGAAATATAAAACAGAGCAGAAATACTTTGTTTTACGTTGTTAAGGAACAGTTTTACTAGGCAGTGATCAATATGTTCATTTGTCTGGAAATGTTTATTAACTGAACTTAAAAATTACACAGATATATTTTACCAGTGGTAAAATTATGATTCTGCTCTCATTCATTCCATCTTAAAAGCAGTACTGGTAGGAAATCAGGTCTCAGAGGAGTTTTGTTCTCTTTTTTGATCTTTTGTTATAACAAGGAAAAGGTTTACAACACTTCCCAGTCTGCAGGAAATTACTTTATGTGCTGATTAGACTTTTGTAAAAGACATTGTCACGCATAAGAAACTCTCACCTGAAACAGGTAGACATCTCCAATGATCAACCAAGACAAAATTTTAAAAAGCTGAAAAATACCCTGGACAAGGAAACAAGGGAGGTGTATTAGGATAACAGCTACAGAATTGAAGCTGAAATGAAAGAGATTTATGGAATCAGTACAATTTATTTCAGAAATATTTTAAATGTATTAAATGTAAGAAAAGGGTGCAAGCATACAAATCAGAAAAAGACTTCTTGCATTTCCACATATTTTGAGGCAGATTTAAGCTAAATGATCATTACTGAAATTTAGGAAAACTTGAATCTCACATCAGCTGTGATTTTGTTTGATGAATGCGTTTCATCAAACCTGGGGAAAGTTACAGCAGCTCTGTATGGTTTTATTATGTAAAATGACAATATTAAGATAAAA
This sequence comes from Peucedramus taeniatus, assembly GCA_013400575.1. Classification (NCBI taxonomy): domain Eukaryota; kingdom Metazoa; phylum Chordata; class Aves; order Passeriformes; family Fringillidae; genus Peucedramus; species Peucedramus taeniatus. The sequence continues at coordinate 41,399 of WBNO01013245.1, read as the reverse complement.
AAATAATATGGATTGTCTTGCAGGACACTAATACTGCAGGAATAAGAAAATATAATATCAAACATATTGACTTTGATGATTAAAGCCAACAATAAAATGCAGCTAAACATGGACAACCTAAAATTAGGAATCGCCACATGAGGAAAAGAGAATTGTTAAGAAAAGTTTAAATGTAAAATGTGGAAAATACAAAGAACTGAAACAATGTGTCTTATTTCCAGAATTAAAAAAAAAAGAAAACCAATGCTGATTTAAGAAAAATAATCCCATTCAACATAGGTGTCAGGAACACTTTTTTTCATGCAGAGAATGATAAATGTGTGAAACAGGCTGTCAGACATAGTTGTTCAGGCAAAAAACACAGGGGTCACATGAGAAAAATGAGATGCCTTCCACAGGGGATGGAAGTACTAAGAAAGGATGAACTTAAACAGGGTGAATAACCTCTTTCATTCTCTGATGAGATGTTATGTTATCCTCTCACTTGTTTCTTCTGAAATCATTTAATTGAAAAAGTTGTTCTGATTGCAGCTTGATAATGTTGTCAGAGAACTTCTTAATTCTGGTCCCAAATTTGCATTCTGACAATATATTTTGAAGACTGAATGTCAGAATATTGTTAAGCAATGCTGATCCTTTTAGCCTTATTCCTTGAAGTATTCAGGTGAATTAGTGTAATGTGGGAGGGTGTCAGGACAATCTGTGTAATGGTTTAGTGTCATTTAAATGGTACGGTTTGTGATCAGTTCTGTCTTTTTTGGTGCAGAATAGTGAGGGTTTTAGCTGAACTATTGAAGAAAATATTAAAGAAAATGCTGATGTTAAGCTCTGGTGATATTTTACAAAATGTTATCCTTTAGACAGTGGGTTTTTTTAACCACAAGGACTTCATGACCTTGCAATCACTGCTAATTCCAGGGTGGTTTTAAAACTTTAAGGGGAAAAAAAATCTAGATTATAATAATCTTCATATGATTTAATAGCATTTAATATTTTTCATGTGACACCAAAGTAGGGCAGAGTTTTACCAGTGTATACTCTTGAGGACAGGGCTGTCACTCAGTGACCTAGATGGTATTTAGGAGTGGATCACCATCAACCTTCTGAAATACAACCAAAACACATGCAAAGCTTTTCTTATGCTCCCTGCAACAGCACAGGATGGAGTCTGACTGGCAGTGACTGGCAGGGAAGAGTAGCTCTGATGGGAACCTGGGGAGTACAGCAGCTGGGAAGCCAAACAGGAGGCAGCAGAGTGTCCTGGCAACAGAGCAGGCTGAGAACAACCAGGTGTGTGCTAACCTATACACCCATTGTCAGCTCTAAAGGTGAGACCACATTTAATATCCTGCATCCATCTGGTTTGGTATCCTCATCCAGTTTGGGGCTCTCCAATAAAGGAAAGACACATATTATTTAGAGTAAATTTAACAGGACCCCAAAGCTGATCAGGGACAAGATGCTGTGAGAGGGGCTGAGGGGTCTGGGCTTGTTGGGCTTGGAGAAGAGAAGGATTTTAGGAGATAGAACAGGCTGCTGTACCTACCAGCAGGTCACCAAGAAGGCAGAGTCATGCCCTTCATGGAGGTCCATGGAGGGAGGGTGAGAGTCAAGAGCCACAAATAGACACAAGAGGGTCAACCCCGTGGACTCCATCTTAGGGTATCAGTACCCCTGCTTTAGAACCTCTCTGAATGATGCTCTGCCTTCAGAACCCTTTTTTCTTTGTCTGTAAATTATCTCTCAGACTTGTATCTAGGAATAATATTGATTGTAGTTTTACCCAAGTCACTTCCATGAGGAGGCCCTTGTAATATTTTAGTACCTGAAATTTTTGTATGTTGGTTTCTCATTCTTTTCTTGCTTCTTCAGGTCTTTGGTTAAGATTCTAGCATCTGGAATGGGACCTCCTATAGGGAATATTTTTATTTAATTCATAATTTCACTAGCAATATTTAAGTAAGATTCATTTCTTTAAATACTAAAAAAGTGTCACATAACAGTAAATAACAGGAAGGGATTTAATGCCAATTAAGAAATGTTTTTGTAGTTCTGTGTTGCAACGCCAGCTACTTACAGAGGGCATGCAGTCCCCTACATACTTTCACACCTTGATAAGCTGTTGAACTTTTGTATATTTTTCTATATTTATTTCAATCTAGTGTCTTTTGCTACAGCCCTGATACAGATTTTTTTTGAGAACAAATATTTTATTTTCTTCTCTCTTTTTTCATAAATACCATGCAATTTCTCAACTGAGCAGGTAAAGGCCACATTTTCATCTCCAGTAACAAAAACATAAGAAAAAAAATGAAGAAGAAATCTCTGCATAAAACCTTCAGTTCATTCGGAGTATTCAGAAGAATGTTCTTTCAAATCTGGAAGTTAAATTTACAGTCTGTAATCCTAGAATTCAAATAACAGTATTTAAAATCCTAAACAATTTCTGTGTAAGATAGAACTGGGACTGAAGTGAGAACTGAGTACATTGGAAAAAAATTCTGAACTGCCTCTTTATGAGCTAGGACTAATGCTAGGAAACAGATTGCTGCATCATGACTAATAGACATTAGACAATAGACTAATAGACATCTTATAAGCTTGAAAAATATTTCTGCATTTGTGCAGACGTAACAGTTTATAGATCATTGCTCCATAGTCTATATCCTATTTTAGATATGTTCATTGTAACTGAAATTTCTTACATGTAAAACTTGTGTTTGACCTATCTGTGCCAGAGAAACACCATTCCTTTGATCTATTAAATGGTCAACTTCCATGAAATGGAAGCATTGATATATATATACAATGGTTTTATATATACACACTATTATATGAAAGACAGGACAGGAATGGAAGTTTTACTAAAACTTCAATAACAAATTAATTTTAATCTCTGTATTAAGCCTAGAATGACTCATTCAGTGGATGTACTGATATTTTCACATGGTCTTCAAAATAAAGGCAGTCCTTTGAAGCTGCATAAAGCAAATTAAGTAAGAACACAAAATGATACAGGATTATCTAGAAAATTCCTTTGCACCGTTGTTATATATCACTAATGCTATCAACTCCAGTGCTAAAGGGGCAGTGAGCCAAGCTGCAGGTGATCTGAGTCAGTTTTATAACTTCTCAGGATTTCATTCCTAAAAAAGCTATCATTTCAATCTAAGCATAAATCAGTAATAGTAGTGTAAAACCACAAAGAAACAAGATACATGGAGGAGAAAAAACCACAAACCATCTGAAACATGCCCACACTGAAGAAAGGGTGTGTAGCTCTTAAGGTGAAGTGAACTTTGTGAGCTGAACTCCAGGTGGTAGCACGAAATTGACCTTAGTGATCTTGCCTCCCAGTAAACTGAAATATATCTTGATTAAATTACAGCTCATGATAGCTGGTAGTAGTTATCCTGAGGTAAGAAGAAGAGCTTTCTTAACAGACAGAAAGAGAAGGGTGAAAGTGCAGGAAACATTGCTATGCCTGAAAAATGAATATCGTTAAGGAAGGGCTTAAGAGCAGCTTGTGCAACAGTCAGACACTGAAAATGATTGTAATTTGCATTGAGCTATTCATAGGATCACAGAATGATTGGGATTGGAAGAGATCTTAAATATCACCTAGTTCCAACCCTTCCACCATGCCAATGACACTTCTCACTAGATCAGGTTGCTCAGGGCCCAGTCCAATCTGCCCTTGAACACTTCCAGGCATGTGGCATCCATAACTTCTCTGGGCACTATTACAGAGTCCTGACATAAAAAGACAGTATATAGTAGTATTTCTGAGTTTCAGCACAAGGGGTGGAGTTTAGGCAGTGATCAAGAGAAAAAGAAAATACATAGCACAATATGATACATAAGCCTTAGGCCTTTATGTGGCTTATTAATGGAGAATTTGATCCTATTTCATCAAATTATTGTAAACTACAGAATGAATGAAAAAGAAAGGCTCACTTTATTTAAAGTGAAGTGCATTAACTTGACCTTTTCCCTCTCTTAGCTTTAAAAACTTCATTTCAAACAAAGTATTCATAGTTTCACTTCACTCATATCTTAGAGGTTAATTAAATAGTTTGAAATTCAGTATATTGTTGTGCTTTTCCTTAAGTATGTCTGAATGTCACCATTAACATAATGTATGTGAGCATCTGAATTTGAGCAATGAATTTTTGTGCTCCTACTCCATCAGGCAAAACCATGTAAATATTTTGGTACTGATGAGCAAAAGTAATTAGCTCCAAAGATGCAAAGGGTAGACAAAGAGACAGTTTTTTCTTGACTCTGCAGATACAGACTAAATGGCATCAAATCAGCAGTGGCAGCTACTATTAGCCTGCAGCTATAGCAACACCTTTTCCCCCAGCAGGAACAGTTGTAGAGCAAGGAGTCTTAGCAGTAGCCACAGGGGTATACCTGGAGAGAATATTAAAAATGTCTGTATGCAGCACTGTCATATCATGGAGAGTGCTGAAATGTAGAATGATTTCTCCAGCACACAAAAAAAAAATCTATTAAAATTAATTCCAAAATACCTCTGGGATAAATTTGGTGTTGAAGAATTCTGCAAGATGTGCAAATACTTTCAGCTTTGATAAGGGAATTCATTAAAAGCCAGGAAAAGTGAGTAACTAGAAAATTGAAACTGCCACAAATTTCTACAATAGTCCAGGACAGTGTGAAAAGATATTTACATTATCGTTTTTGTAAACATGCTCTAATTTTCATTAGGAAACCTCATAGCAGTTACCAGATTTCAGGTGCAGTTTTATGGACATCTAATTGCTTAACAGCTAATTGACTGTCCAGTGCAATCTTCTAACAATCTAAATTTCGGGTTGTGTACATTCTCAGTCCTCTTAAATCCACCTCAAGCCTTCTCTGTGCATTTAAGAGAAATCTTAATTTAAAAAGAAACCCAAATTTTTTTCATTGACATGTACATCAGGGAAAAGACTATACATACTTTAGTGTAACCTCAAATATTTAAATTGTAAATACAACTAGAAGTGTTATTCATTTATGTGAATATACACTTATATGCAGTTTTTCTAGATTTTTAAGTTTTTACAGACATAAAAAGTTTCCATGTTTTTGCATGAAGAATTAAAATACACCTCTGTCACATTACTGTAAATGAAGGTTGGATCAGGTCCTTGCATTAATGAAACACAGCTGAAAGTGACATGGGAGAAGTTCAGGTAACTGATTATTTTTTAAAATGTGACTAAGTATTTAAGTTTAGGTGTCAGAAAAAGAGATGTTTTTCCAAAACACAGATTGTAATTGCTCTAAAAACAGATTAAATAAAATGTTTAATGTTAGCCATACAGAATAAAGAGATCCAAATTCATTAGTCATATTTGCAATCCATGTCTGTTATTCATAGATTTGTTAAGCCACAAACAACAATTTTGCTTTAATTATTCTTTTTATCTAATCCGTTACATTCTCAAGTCCTCAATCTCTTCTTATTTTGCAGTGTTTATGAAGTGCTTTGAAGTAATTTAAAGTTATTCCTTTGGATGAAAGGGACTGCATTATTAAAATCTCTCTAAAGTTACTGAGACATCAAACATCCCATTTTGGCTATCCTCATCTCCTTGTCTAGCTATGCATACAGAGAAGAAACATAATTTTCTACATGTAGTTATCTCAGCCTTTTTCAAATCACTGCCAAATCTGAGATTTAAGACCACTATTTAGAACTGTGGGCTCTATGAACTGTTCAGACTAGAAATCAACCCTGTATCCTCTTATAGTAGATAGAGTTATTGTAATTTTAGGAAAAATGATTAAAGGTGTCTCACCAAAACCTCTGTAGTTCTATAATCCATATTGAAATTCACTGAACTTCATCAGAGCACTGTGGAAGGAGAGCTTAATGACGTGTGAACACCTTTAAAAATTATTATTTTTTTTTATCACCAGGTAGGTGATAAACCTTTATTTATTTCAGTTCTCAGCTCCACAAATAAATGCTCCTGAATGAAGCTGTGATTATGAGAACTCTTCACTGATGACATATTTTAAATATTGCTTTCCCTTTACAATGAGGATCATACTACCTTGTTACTTCACATAAAAACTGTTTGTAAACCTTGCCTGAAAAATAAACTAAGAAAGTATTTGATACAGGAAAAACTCAATTGCTAAGAAGGAGAAATGAAAGTCTCATTTGGTTCATCATTTCCTGCATGTAAGCATGGTAAGTAGAAGTAAAGAACTTCAGCCTTAAGGCTTGACCTCTTCAGGTTTATATGCACATTGTAAAGGAGAGAGATATGAAAATCTTTCTGCTTGTCAGAGAAACATAACTGCTGTAACACCCAGAACATTACTGTTCACAATTATCATGTTATTTAGACCAAGTCACTAAAGCCCTGCTTAATTGTTAAACAAGCAAGGATTCAGGATTAAAAGGTGATCAGATTTTCAAATATTTAGATTTCCTCTAATGGAACAAATTGTTTTCAGTTATAGCTACATAAAAAAGAGCACCAGAGGTTTGTGCATGTGCAATCAACAGCAACAAGGCTATTTGACTGTAATTCTGAGAACAAATTATACTGACATAATTATTTTGATTCAAATCAGAGCAAGTCTTTTACTGGTCCCCTAGAAGTCCTTGGGAGCAAAAAAAACTATATATTTTACATATTAGGGAATTATGGCACTTCTCATCCATTATGAACCAATGAGAACTGTACTCTGCTATCTCCTTTTATATACATCAGCTATTAACACAGTTTGACAGACTATCATAGTTATTTACTTCACTTATGGATTGTAATAAAAAGAGGTAAACAGATGTACAACATATTCCCCATTTAAATACCTTTGTGATTCAGCAGATGAAATCTTATAGCATAGAACAGGTAAGTATTTTGGTGTGTCTGTGTGAAATACAATAAACAAGAAAGACTAATATGTAGAATGATATTTTCAGTGTATTAATTTTTCTAGTTTGTGTCGGGCTTACTGCTATCCTATCCTAGCACTTTCCAATACTGCAATGGAATACAGCTTTTCTTTTAATGCATCACCTACCTCATGTGAGTTCCAGACCAGCTACAAGTTACCTTACAACTTTCAGATATGAGAATTAAGAAGAAATCAGGACCATTTACAAAGGAATTAATAAAAATTAGTAGTCAGTACAATTTTAGACATGAAAATGATATATCAAAACTGCCTTTTGGAGCAGTGATCATGAATACATTCTATGCTAATATGAAATTTGGCTACAAAATTGACACTAGCTGCCTTCTTAATCTCAAGCAATATTGCAGGAACAAAAGAGTGGTTATAAAGTTGCTACACGAAGCTTGCCTTTCAAAATCCTAGGCAATAACTAGGGACAACCTTTGCGCTCTACAATATGCAATGTCCACTCTTAACAGATTCTGATCTGAAGCCATTTATGTTATAAATGTCAAAGTCAGAGATTAGCCTACACAAATGCGATTAATGTACCATTTCAAATATCTTTGTTGTTTAAAACTTCCCTCTTTTTCCTTCCTTAAGCCTTTTCTCTGTTCTTCACTTATTCATTAAAAACATAGCAGTTTACACTTTACATATTGTGCCTGTTGCTGTGTAGATTGGTAAACTAGTACTTTGCTACCAAAAAACCCAGAGCAATTCAAATAAACACATACACATATCAACTATTAGTTTCTCTCTTAATATCAGGGCATTTGAATGCTTCAGTTGGCTTTTCATGAGGGTTCCTTTATGTTGATTTTAATGAGTAGAAAATAAAAAAATACATTGGAAATTTGCTTGAAATAAATTACAGTTAAAGTTCTTCAAAAACAGAAAGGAGTGTGATAATCACAGATAAAAACTTATAAACCTGAACTGTCAACTCATTATCCTTCTGTTCCAAAGGAACCGCAGAGGACACTGGTTGTCACTGTACTTGTGTCTTGCCAATGATTTAGTGACTGCATTAATTTAGGAATGAGAACATAGAAGTCTTTCATAATAAGCTAAACAATTTGTTTCAGTCTTGAAGTACTGGCAGGAAATAATATTAAACTAACACAAATGATCTTGCAAAAATCTTACTGGATAAATTATTCCAACCTTGTCTTCCCTTCTTAGGATCTTCATAGCAGAAGCATGAAAATATGGGGGACAAGAAAACACTAGAAGATGGTTTAGTTTCTCTAGGCAATTTTTCAAGCATTACCAACAGTGCATGACTGATGGTACAATATTGTAGTGATACTTGATTTTAAAGGCTAAAACCCCACCTGAATTTCTGTTTTCAAATTACGTAAATGTGAAAAATATACACATATATTTATACATACGGTTTTTATTTGCAAAATTCAGGCAGAGGTGCTTGAGACTGTTAATGGTGAAGATACTTTTCTGGCGAACATACTTCTTTACATAAAGGGTGGCAGAGCACTGGAACAGGCTACTCAGGGAGGTCATGAAGTTTCCCTCTCTGGAGACACTCAAAACCCACCTGGATGCATTCCTGCATAACCTGCTCTGAGTGACCCTGTCTTGGCAGGGAGCTGAACTATATGATCCCCAGAGATCCATCCCAGCCCTAAGGATGCTGTGATTCTGCAATATATAGCATTTGAGAGGAAGACAACAGCTGACTTTCCACACAAAAATTTTTAGTAGAGTGAAGCAGCAGTTTTCACTGTAGTTCTCATGTGTAAGAGCCCTGAGCAGATCCCTTAGGAGGTTTGGCCAGTAGGGCTGGGGACCAGTGTGGCCTTAAGAAGTCACATAGAACTGGTGGCTGTGGGGAGGCTCCTGGGATTGCTGTAGGGAGGCATGGCCAGGGCTGACCCCTGCCCACGGGGGCTGTTTTCAGCCATTGCACAGGCGCCCAGTCCTTGGTGAAGCCACGGTCCCTCTGCTCAGCCACGACTCCTGGTCTAAGATCACACCTGCAGGGGCTGATGGCCTGGCCTGGCCTCACACTGGCTCCAAGCATGGTACACTTGCTCAACTGTCCCCAAGGCTGTGTTGAACCTGGTTCTTGTCAACTTTCCCTGTTGCAGCCTGAATTGCTGCTAGAAAAGTCCCAGGTAAATAAGCAAAAAAGGCCTTTGCATAATATCCACAGATGTTTAATTCAACCACGCAGTGAGATGTTCAGAGTCCCAGACACACACATGTCTCAGGTCCAGGTCACTCTCCCCTCCAGGCTCCACGGGGCTGACCGTGGTCTCAGGGCAGTACAAAGATGAGGGCAAATCAGGGAATAGGGAGGGAGTGGCTCAGGGACATAGGAACAGACATAGGGACAGGGAAAGCCCCACAGGGCCTCTGCACTTCCCCACCTGCAGGCTGGTGTTCTGGCCCAGCTTCGGCCCAGCCCCAGGGAAGTGTCATATGCTCAGGACTGGCACTACCTCCAGTTACATTATGCTGGTAATGTATGTATCTGTCTAATTTATGAAGTGATAATTGTATGACATTTATGACAACTGTACACTTTCAACAAGTGATTATAGAGAGTAATGAAGTTTAAGAAATGACATAGATCTAAAAGAGCTACCTATGCCATTTCCTCAATAAAACTTGAAATGCAACACACTCCTACTACTGTCTATACCTTCTCATCAGTGTTCCTACTCCTGTGCCAATCACTGAAATTGCTAACAAAGAGTAGCTATTTGTTATTAAAGATAATTTTATTATCACTTATATGCATGCATATCCACACACTCCTACTTTGATTAGTGGGACAGATGCTGTTGTCTGAAGGTGAATATTTGGCTTGTATGACCTGTACTATGAGTTTAATTTGAAAGTGGAATTAGGTTGAAATGACCAGATGTCCTGGTTTAGCTGACACAGCTGGGAAAATCAGGGAGTGAGTCCTCCTGGAACACTTTTTTGGGCACATGAAGGAGAAGAAAATGATTTAGAACAGTCAGCATGGATTTACCAAGGGCAAATCATGCCTGACCAGCATGATTGCTTTCTGTAATAAAATGATGGATTTGTGGATGACAGGAGAGCAGTGGATAGCATTTGTATCAACTCTAACAAGGCTTTCAACAGCATGTCCCACAGTATATTTTCATAAAAGCCACAACATTATGTTGTGAGTCAGTACGCAACATTAAAAATTTGGCTGGATGGTCATCCACAGAGGGCAGTGGCTAATAGGTCACAGTCAACCTGGAAGCATGTAAAAAGATGAATATTGCAGGGGCTGTGCCTGGGATTGTCCTGGTTACCATCTTCACAAGTAACACCTCCTGGAGGAGGTGAATGGTGTGTGCTATGCTCAAGATTGCAGATTACATCAAAATGTGTGTGTGGCTGAGGGCAGGGGGACATGAGCTGGTTGAGCTGTTGACATGCTTGAGAGCAAAACTGTCATTCAGAGGAACCTAGACATTGGATACAGTCTGTATCCTGGGAGATTTTAAAGACTGGACTCTATCAAGCCATGAGAAATCTGGTCTGATTTCATGCTCCTGCTTTGAGCAGGAGGCTTGCCTTTAGATGTCCTGAGGTCCCTTTTATCTGGATTATTTTGTGATGCTTTGATCCAGCGTAAGCATCATTCCCAATGTTCTGGCAAAAATCTTTTGATCACTCATCCCTTGTTTTTACCTAGGACTGAAGTATTTTCCCTCATATAGACAAAAAGCAGGGTCTTTGGAAGTTAGCCATTCATGGCACAGTTCAGAGAAACTCAGCTTCTGAACTCTGTAGTGACCTCTTTTTCATGCTACACAATTTCGGGAAATTGCCTTTAGCATTGATAACTGCATTGGATCAAGTAATCTAAAGCAGTGGAAATGTCTTCTTTAATGTCACTGCCACAAAAGCAGGCTCCCTGAGTCACCATAAACTAGGACTGCTTTTGAGAGTGAATTCAGTATTTGGAAGGAAATGCAAAAACTCTGTATGAAACATGGAAATGACAATATATACAGGTATAGAGGGAAAGGTGTTTACAGTAGTGAGAGATGAGAAGCTGTTGTTTGTAAGAATAGAAAACAGTATAAAATACTCTACTAGGTCAGACCAGCCATCCATGTAGCTTGTTATTCTGACTTAAAGAGTTCCTAGAAGACCTACTGTTTTGGATGAGCATGAGAGCCTAGATAGTTTCTGTGGCCTATTTGCCTATTCATGGCTTGTCCTTTTAGTATATATTTATGGATTTTTGTGCAGAAATTTCCTTCCATCTGAACTTGCTGATATTCTCTGTCTCCATAATCTCCTGTAGCAAAACAGTCCAGAACTTTGCTGTTGATGGTGCTGTATGAAATATCTGGTTATTTTTTAAGAGCTCTTCTAGTAACCTTGAGTGCCTCAGGCTATTGTAATGAGGGATTTGGAAAAGAGCAAGTCAGAATTCAGGTTAACAGTTGTAATATATACATGTTGCAATATTAGTGTCTTTAAAACACTTAATGATAATTTTTCACAGTAAGACAGGAGTATTTTCAGGTGTGGAAAGCTGAATGAGGATACTTTGGTAAAGAGAAACACTGAAAAAAGAAAAGTCTGCATCCTCTGAATACTAGAAGATTTTTAAATTCTTATCTTAATACTGTATCTTATCTTAATACCATTATCACCCACAAGCTTATATATTAAAACACAAAAGGGAAAAATTAGAAAAGATATTATTGTTGTAGCAGAAGAGTGCATGAATGACAATTTTCTAGTAACTTCAAAACAAGATATATTTCACTCCTTTTCTTTTTTGGAAAAAAGTTATCTGAAAACCCTCAATAGTAACTTTTCATTATTCTAACAAATCAGATCTGACTACAAGAAAGCTAATTTTTTAATGGCCATCAAGAAGAAGCAGCAGGAATTTTTCTTCAAAGTTAGAACACTTGAAAAGTATAAAAAATGTGAATGGGGTTTAGTATTATATCTCTATTAGAACTAAAGTTTTGGGATTTTCAACAAAACACAAAACTCTACTAAAAAAAAAAAAAAACTATGAAAATACTAAAAATAGTGACAGTGAAAGAAAATTATGTAGCTGGGTTGCATTTTACCAGCAACCAAGTTTTATGTTTTTATTACATAAAAACCCCTTGCTTATATAGTCCATGATACTGTAGACCTTTATAGTTATCTCAGATAATGACTCAAGAATGCAGTAAATATTTTTCTCTCACCAAAATATCCATAACAGCTAACGATGTGCATACAGTAATTTTTAACAGAGTGTGGCAAAGGCCATAGGTGAACATGTGGAGAACCACAGGTCTGGGTGGATTCTTAAATTCATACTGTATCCTAGAAAATTGATTTGTCAGGGTCAGATTCTATAAGACTACAGGCAGCTTTATAAGAATATTATGCACTCTCTTTCCCAACAAATTCAGGATTAAGCTACTAAATCAAGACTTCTTTACTGCACTTTTAATGCTATGTCCTAATTTTTTTTCCCCTCCATACTTATCCCTAAATAATCTTTGGGGGAAAAATGATCCAAATGGATTATATTCCACTGCTGATGGACCTTCTCTGTTTCAGCTTTGTAGTGCACTTTCCCCCACCATGTCTTTCCCTTCTGTTGACATTTTTCTAACAAGCTAATGAACTCTACAATAACACTGAAGCACTGTGTGTCAGAAATACAGAAAATACATATGTTTATGTAAGTCTTATTCTGTGCTTAACTACTGTCCCATAGTGTTGTGTTGTGTTTAATATGCCTTTTTATAATTGTTCTGTACCTTGGTTTATCCCAGTTCTCCCCTATTTTAGTGGCTTTGCCCTGTTGTGGTGTGTTTTACAAGTTTACCAATTTAGTTGTATTATCCCCAGTTTGTATTATGGTTTGTTCCATGTACCCCCATTATTCCCTAATGGTTTGTCCCTAAGTTGTTTACTGCTGTTTTTCCCGCCATCCCTAATGTCAATCTCCTTCTGTTCTGCTTAGTCATTCCCTTGTTTCCACCCTGGCCCTCTGTCTGTCACTCAACCTCCCATCCCTCTCGTCCAGAACCTTCCCTAAGGGGCGTTGAGTGATTGGACAGGGACCAGGTCCCTCGTCCCAAATGTACCCTGATTTGTTACCCCACATGTTATTCATCCCTGCTTCCACACCCCAGGTGAACCCCATTGGTTGGTGGGCGATCCCCTCCTCTGTTACCACCCCTCTTTTTAAGCAGGTGCACTCACTGTGTGAGCGTCTCTCTGTGGTTGGTTCCCCTGGTGTTCGGAGCTCCCCCTGAGCCCCACAATAAACTGAATTACAACCCCCGAGGAGAGTCCCTTCCTTTCCCTTCACCGCCGTCCGAGCAGCCTGCCTCCTCTGAGGGCAAGAGCCCCAGCCGCCCCCCGGCACACGCGTGCGCTGGGGAGTGTCCCCCACTGATCGCTAGCGTCTGGAGCTGGCTGGGAGTGGTCAAGGAGACTGCAAGGTGGACGCGCTGCAACACTGCCCATGCTGCCTCCTCCCTCCTCCTTCATGTCAATCCCCTGCCTCCTCCCTCAACCCCTCCCTGGTGTCCTGTCCGTCACTCAGCAGCCCATCCCTTCCCCTAGAAACTTCTGTTAAGGGCGTCGAGTGACTGGTTCAGGAACCGGGGTTCCTCCCACACGTTACCCCCGTTGGTCTCCCCAGAGACCCATCTTCCCAATGTCCATACCCCCATGTTTCCCTATTGGCTCCCTATCTTTGTTCCCTCCTCCCTTTATAAGGTGCTTTCCGACCCGGGGCTTTGTCTTCGAAGCGAGGTCATGCTGGGCTCAGGGTCCTTGCCTGAATAAACCTGGACTGATACCTCCATCCGAAATCCGCTCCTTCCGCCGTCGTACCTTTGCCTCACCCGCGAAGGCGAGAGCCTTTGCCGCCCTCCTGACTCCCCTGGAGAATGGGAGAGTGTCCCCCGCTGTAGCTGTGCCACAGCCAGCTGGGGCGCTCCGAGGGTCACTCAGAGAGGCACAGATACGCCATACGGAAAGTACAAAAAAGGATTTTGGGGGTAATGGATCCATTGTCTTCCTAGAAATTTCCTGAATCTCAACATACTCTCTAACAGCTTGTGCATGAGAGACAAATGCTTTTGGAGATCTAGAATGCAACTATGGGTAGAGCTGGAAAGACACACTTCAGTGTGCTGCCACTCTTGGCTTGAAATGGGGAATTACATAAACATAACCCTCCCTAGAAGTTAATTTTACATTAAACTATGACTTTCAAAATGAAAAGAAAATCTCTTTCAGGAGAATTAAATGACATGCAGTTCTTCAGCAAAACAATGAGTCCAAGAAACTCTGTTGTGTAACGCATCCTTCTTCAAAGGATGACACCCTATGTTTGTTGTGCTTAAAATTTCAGAATAAGAAGGTAAAAATTCCTGTTTTCTACTTGTCTCCTGAATAGTCCTGGTTAAACCTTAAGGACATATGACACTATGACATATATGACATGATGTCAGTAAATACACTGTGTCAATGGATCCTTCTGAGAGTTGTGACAAAATCTTTCATTTGACTAAAAACAGTCTTCAAAAGTCCAAACAACTGTCACTGTCCCTGGGGTTCTTGTATTACTTTCTCTTCAGTAAACTTAGTGTATCTCCTAAGTACAGTGGTGCTGTACAGTATGTGATTGATGCTGGATAATTAAAACTTTATCTGCTTGGAAGCCAAGTGTGGTAAGCTGCAGTACTTATTGATACTGATTCAGGGACCTACCAGTGCATGTGTTTGAATCTGTCTGTAGCAGCAGTAGTGCAAGAGTTATTGAGAGAATGGTTTTATTCATCTTACAGCTATTCTGGGCCTGGGAGTAATATATTGACATAATTTCTCCTGTCTATACAATGTTAGATTAAAAGAAAAAAGAAGCATTCATATTATTACACGTTTATATAAGAATATCTTATATATTATTTTTAATGGTGAGTAAAACTTACTGCCTGCTGCTGCCTCTGACAACATAAGTCCAATGGTACATGTTACAAAAGAATTGAACACCTTATACAAAGGCACTTGTCATTTAGAGACTTGATTGTATTGGAATTCCTAAGCTTCCAAAGGCAGCAAGAAGGAAAATCAGTAGTTGCTTTGTAGAGGAGCATAAAACACTGTGAATTTTGTTTGAAACTGAAAAATGTCCTATCGACTGATACAGAGCACAAATGTTTGTTAACTTGCTACAATGGTGGATGAAAAAGCTCTAGAAATGTCATGATGTAGACAGGCAATATATATATGCATGCAGTCACATACCCAAACAGATAAAAGTAATGGGAATAACATTCCCCATTCACATTGCCAGCTATTCTCCCAACACTATATTCTCTAAAATTATTCCTCCTCTTCCTGTTGTTTTCCTAGACATTTATTTTCTGATCTTCTGAGTTTAGATGTAAGATTATATGGATTACAAACTAACATTTTTGGCGCAAAATCTTGAAAGAACAACCTAATTTTTATTTGAGAATAACTGCTTGCCAGTTAACAGTTTGGCACATCTATCTGTTTTTTTAAGATGAAAAATATATACATGTGTATAAAAGTTTAGAGTTAGCACATTGCTGAAATGAATTTATGCTTCACAGGTTATCTCCATCTTTTTTCTCATTTTTATTGGTCACATTTTTAAGATTTCACTCATAGCTATTATTATTACAGACTTGAACAAGGAATTGCATATATTTCTGGTCTTTTATTAGAGGTACATTTTTGTGTTTGCATACTTTTTTTTCATTCCATGTCCTTGCTTACTTTTAAATTGCTTATATTTGGTTCTGCCCATTGTAGTGAAAGTTCGGTGCATTTCACTAACTTTTATACCTGCTGCATCAACTTAACTTTCATATTAGTTCATGATACTTGTGACTAAATGCATCATAAAGCTTTAAGGATGTGATCATGTTTCAGCATTTGTCTTTGAAGACAGTAATAGGGTTATTGAGCAACAAAATGATAATCAGGAGTTTTAGAGGTCGCTCATTATATACTGTATAAATATTTCATAAATTCCCCACTGTTTACAGATAGCAAGAGTTTAAAAATAAATTGCAAATGTTCAGTATATAATGCAGCTGATCTAGTTGTTAATGCTAGTTGGTTTTTGGGTTTCTTTTAAAGCTATCTATATGTTTATGTAAATTCTAACCTCTACTCTACATGATATAGCTTCATAGCTTGGTCCAGCAGAACATGTCATGATAAAGTTTCCAAGGATCATCATGTGCAAGTTCATCTACACTGTCAAACTGAATTATTTTTAAAATAAGTTAAAACATGCTACATGCTAAATGCCCTTAAATCAGTAAGAAAATCTTCTTGCATTACTTTTTCTGGGTTTTAGGTACGCATGTTTAGATATATAATGGATGTAGAGTTATATAATTTTCAAAAACAATGTCTGTTTTGGAATTTAGCAGTTTCAGTACTGGCATGAGGCCTGTTTGGTACAGTGACTGGATATATACTGCATAGCCCATACATTTTGTGGGACCTTTTGCAACCTGATATCCAGATATTGGCCTTGTCCCAACTGCATATAAGAGCAGAACATAGATGTCTACAATCCTCTCCCTTCGTTTACAGATATCTTTTGTTGTATAAATAGAAAAGGAATTGTGTTGTTTTATAATTGAGCTGCACTAAAACACCAGAGACTACAGCTGCTGTTGAGTACAAATTTAACTTGTACCACCTCAAATCCAAAGCTGTACTGCAATCGGCTAAATCAACACAAAGAAATACCTCCTAAATTAAGTGATCACTCTATTAATGAGGGGGTCTGTAGGGTCTTTGTTGCCTGCTTTGAAGCCATGGAAGAAAGTAAGAACTAAGTCCTTATTTCCCTGGTTAATTAATTAGTTATTGTATATTAGGAAGAAATTCTATTCTATGAAAGTGGTGAGGCACTGGATCAGATTGCCCAGAGAAGCTATGGATGGCCCATCCCTGGAAGTGTTCAAGGCCTGGTTGGATGGGGCTTTTAGGAACCTGCTCTAAAGAAGAAGTCCCTGCCCATGACAGGGCATTAGAACTAGATAAGGTTTAAGGTAATTTCCAACACAAATTTCTATGATTCTATGATAATGCTGTCCAAGTAATTCTAATTTTAACGGTTTTCTAAGCAACTGATGTTTTGCTACAATAAATCTGCTCTTCAGCTCCTAATGAAAATTACTTACACAGCTATGTGTGGCAAAAGAAATACTAGTCAGGCCAGCGCCCATGTGCTCAGGGAAATTATTTCACTAAGACATATGCTAGTATTAAATATTGTCATAGAAATAACTATTGTCTCATCAACACATACCAGTTTTTACGTTCTTAATTTTTTCTTTATCCCAAGCCCTTGAAAAACATTGTAGCTTCTGCTCCTGAAATGAAAACTGAGCATTTCCAATCTGTAGAATTGCAATGCACAATTAGATTACAATTCTTTTCAGTGGGCAGTTTTGTAAAAGAATTATTACATTCACTGATACGTCTTAAGGAGCAAAAATATTTCTAGTTATATATAGAGGTTGTAATGACAAGTTATTATTTCATTCTGTATATATTGCTAGATATTTAGGAAAATTAACAGTAAAGGTCAACGAAGACTAGAGATGCATTCTAGAGCTTTTATTTGAGTTATTTGCTTGAGTCTGTTCAGCTGCACATTGTTCAGTAACTGGCCATTTTCAGTCAAATTACCTACCTAAATGAGCTGAGCAAATGCTGGCTCAATTTAGTTACATACTATGAAATTTGTACTTTGAGTTATTCATTTTAGTGAATAGTTTGCTGAAGACTAACATTCAAATAGCATTTACCATTATCTTGTTAATAGGCCTTACTGCTCTAAATCTGCTAAGAATGCAAATAAATGATAATTCTGCACTCATTAAGGAAATCTCCTGTGACTTACTTTGGTTAAATGCTCCAACAGGCATGTTTAGCACTTCTTTGGGGTTGGTAGAGTTCCAAAAATCTGTAAATTAAAGTTCTGTGGAGTGCTATAAAATATGCATAATGAAACCCTGGATGTAAATTAAGAAGATTTATATTTCAGGATTCTGCTTACGTTATTCAGTCTGAATGCTTCACAGGTTTTTATGAAGCAAATAAACTGTTCTTTTTCTTGAAATTCATTTTGAATGGTCACCATGGATTCATTGTTACAATACTTAATTCACACATTAAAGACTGAATTGCTCTTTTTAATCTATATATCATACTGAAGTGTTATTGCACAATACCTTTGAAGTCTAGGTGCTCCATCTATGGTAGCAGTACGTTGAATTTTCCTGTAGACATAAGTAGTTAAAATAGAGCTGGAAACAATGTTTATGAACATTCTTGTACTTTAAACTTATGTTCTGAGTCATACTTATGAATTCCATTATTCATAGCCAATGAAAATTAACTGAAAAAAAGTTTATTTCCAAACATCTTTAAATATTATTTATGGCAAATAAGTACAAATTGTAGTATAAACTAAAATGCCATGTAGGTTTTCTGTGTGGTTTTCAGTAGGAATGAAGCTAAAGTGTTGAGATTTTGTACAACTGCCACCCAGAGCTGTACATCTGTCAGAGAAATCACATCAGGGCTTTGGGTAATCTTTAGCCTGAAAAAGAGAAAAAACATGAAGAAAGAGACCTTGAGGTGCAGCTATTTTCTAGGCAGCTTGCTGTAGTGGAATTGTTTTGCTCAGGAAAAAACTGCCTTCCTATGTGGAGGATCATATTTTGTATTTTAACAAATTGCTTCACTGGTGTCTCAACTCTAGATGAGTTAAACTAAGTGGTGGTGAAGGTATTGCAGATTTGCTCTAAAACAGAATTGTTTTGATAAAACAAAATCAACCGCAGAATTTTTCTTTTAGGCTCTACATGCATATCTACATGAACCTGCACCATTTTTAGAATAAAGACCTACTACAGAACTGTCTTTGGAACTCTTCTAATTAACAGTGAGTTTCTTTTGGGATGAGGAAACTCATTCTGTGGAATTCTGGAAACAGTGGCATGGAATAATTCAATCAAGTTAAACTAAAAAAAAAAAAAATTAGCCACAGACTTATGTGTAAATAAATAGCAAGAATGTTGTTAAACCAAACATTGTAAGTACAATAAAAATTTGAATGGCTGATTTTTAAAATTTTGTATTTCTCAAATATAATTTTAAAAAATATTTTTAGAATTTGTTTTGGTATAACCAAGGAATTTCCAGAATTTCACAGCTCTACTATAATACCTCATAGCATTATATCAATCTGGTTTATTACACTGTATTCAATATAGTCCAGCATATGTTCAACATATCCATTTTTGGAATTCTTTCTTATTTAAAAATATATTTTAAAAAGTAACTAATATATATGTGCTATGCTACTAAAATACTATGGTATTACACATAATTATGTTTGAACACCAGGGATTATAAAATGCCTTTGGAAATTATCAGCTCAAACTGTTAAACTGTGTTTTGTAATGGAGAATAGAGAAGCAGATTAATATTTGAGCTTTTGGATCACATTACTCTATGATGATAGAGTACATCTGAAAACAAGACAGTGATAAATATGAGAACACAGAGCTTAATTAAGAGGCACTTTTATAAGAAACTGCATATAGAGCACCTCAAATTCAGAGTAAAAATCCAAACAATTACAGATAAATGATAAAGATAAAACAATTTAAGGTGGAACAGCTACACATACACTTGCATGTATATCCACATACTCACTCAGAAATAAATAACAAATTCTTTTTGAGGAACTAGCAGGGAGCAGAGTCAAAATTTGGTGTCAAGAAATGCAGGGTCCAATGGGATTTAATCTGGCATTCCATCATAAAGAACAAATTTACTTTAAAAAGTGGCACTCAGAATCAATGGCTCCTGGCATAATTCCCAAACTGTTTGAAAGTAGGTTATATGGAAGTGGATGGAAGGCAACATCCCTGGTAGTATGTAGGGATCCTACAGTAGTGCAGAGGACTTTTGAACTTTTGAATATCTCCAGGAATGGAGATTTGACAACTCTATGCAACCTGTTCCACTGTTTCACTCATTGTGAAAATTTTTTATTC
>WBNO01013245.1:0-20473 GCA_013400575.1 Peucedramus taeniatus | reverse complement strand
CCCCCTTCGGTGGGAGCACTTATCTTCCTTTTTCAGTAAAGAGTTCTCAGATAAAATACTGCCGCGTTTGCGCTTTATTTTTGTCCGAGGAATCTATCTAAAAACAATCCTCCCTGACTCCCCTTTTATTACAGGAGGACGGGACAGTCATCATTCTTCCCAGCTACCAGTGCAAAGCACAGCACCACTAAGGGAAAATGAACTCTCAGTCAGACCCAATACACGCCCCTGACAGTTCTTACTTACATGTGCATGCATACATGCTTTTATGGATTTTACTGTGGTTGGATTACAGTATCACATTTAAATACAATCAGAGTGAACCTTTACTAGTTTGTAGCCCTAGAAACTGTGCCAAAACTAGACTATAACTTTGGCCAGTTCCTCAGTGCTACTAGGGCTTAGAGGGGTCTTCTTAGTAAATTTCCAATTATTTTAAGTTCAAGCAGTATGGATACAGTGTTATCATCCTTAATGTATAACAGCCAGTTGTATATATACCATATATCTCTGGAATTATTTTACTCTGATGGTTAGCACATAGGAAAGTCACACATTTTTATTGCTACTCATATTATTTAAGTTAGGTTGCACAAAATTATATGTATTATGTATATAATGTATATTATATACATATATATGTATAGTATATACTATATACTATATATAATATATGTATATGTATATGTATATGTATATGTATATGTATATGTATATGTATATGTATATGTATATGTATATATATGTATATATAATCCTGCATGATAAGGCAGGCAAGATATCTTATGATAATGTAACTAAATTTTTAGATTGACATCTTATTACAGATGAAACTACCTATTGTATTAGAATGCTAAATACATTGCTTAACTAAAAATATGTCCCCATTGTTCTTTTAAATTCTTAAACAGAGCTCAATGTTGGCATTTTACTGAAACCAAAAAATTGTGACCAAAAAAGTATTTATGATTCATAACTGAAGCATCATCTATCCCCTGTAAAAGACTGCCTCATTCCTTCACAGGCATTCTAGACATAAGATAGAGTTTTCTTTCATTATCCATTTTTTTAAATTTCTGGTTATGTTTTGTGTTTTTGACCATCACTAGTATGAATCTGCCAAGGAAGGGGAGTTTGTAGTTCTCCATGGGTTGGCCTGTGGTGTCCTACAAACTCCCCTTCCTCTGGGTACTTGCCTGCTGCTAGCTAATATTTTGAATATTTTTTATTCAGCACTAGCTAATTCCCCTGGACAGTTCTTTGGTTCATCATTTGGCAAGCAAACGACATTTACATCACCTGTGCTGTTTTGTTTTGTATTTTCTATCTTTACTGTCTTTCTTTTTTGGTGACCTCTTACTGCTTGAGAGCCCTGATGTAGCATCTTGAATCAGGAGATACACATACAACAAAACAGAAGATATTTAGCAATTAATTGATTATGAAGGGGTCTTAAATTACCTGGTTGCCTAAGGGAATACAGTATTCCCCCAGAACAGTCACAAGATGCTGTGCTTTGAAGATTTGCAGGAAGAGAATGATATGGGAGATTTTGATTAAGGGACCAAGGGTAGATATTGCTTGAGTAATGGGATTTGTGCCACTCTATTATGTTCAAAATTCAAAACTCAAGATTACATATGACTTTTGTCATTATCCTTTTAATGAAAACTACAGTATGTGGCTGTGAACACAAATCCTGCTAAGTAAACTCAGGAGAATTAGTTCACTGTACACTGGGATTCCAATTACTGTGGAAAAAATCTGAACAAGAAGGAATCGAGCCACCAAAACACTACAAAATTTTACAGTAAGGACATAAACAGGTACTTTTTTATTTCATTGCTGAATTCCTTCATTCTTCTGTCTACATTATGTGACAATAAGAATGAGCAATACAAATTCCTGTAGCAGCACTGCCTTTCACTCAAGTATCTCAATGCATTTTGAAAGCAGTGATTGATAAGTCTCACAATTTCTAAGGTTCTAGAACAAAGCACAGGTGCCCTGCCTGCCTTAGAAATTAATTGCAGCCAATACAAAATTTAAGAATAGTAATAAGAAGCAAGGTTTGGTTTCCAGAATATATGTTTAGTCGGGAGGTAGCTACTAATTGTACTTTAAATTTGACTACTATTCTAAGGTTAATCAGCTCCCTTAGAAGTGCTTCACTGTTTTTGCAATGACTGGTAACCCTGGTTTCCCAGTTGCTGGACAAAGATAATTAAGAACATTTAAGAGACACTTGGAGTGAAATTTAAAAATACATTTATTTCTTCCTCTTTTAACCAGCTACCTCACCAAAGCAAACTATTATTCATTATATTAATTCATAAGAATATAGAACTTTGTTGTTTTGAAATGTATTGGATTTTGAGAAGTGGTGTAAATGATGACATGTATACTATTAATAGTATTATTAAGTACTGAAGTAATAATATCTTAGCATCTTATAAAATCTATTTCATTATAGTATAGGTGATTGCATTATTCCCATTAAGAAGAATTTGTATTCAATATTGGATATCCAATTACACAATCTTATTGTCATAGTATAAGAATTCAAGAATTTTGGGGGCTGAGTAGTGCAAGAGAAAATATTTTATGCTGTATATTAAAGATTTAAAGATTTAGGTTTTTTTTTCCAGTGGCACTGAGTTTCTGGATGTGCTTTCCCATGCTGAACCAGAAAGAAGATATTTTAGTCTATCATATATGCCATGAAGCTATATGAATTTTAGGCTTCGTTTGTATTATTTATAACTTAATATTTATGTTGGCTCATTGTTCACAAGTGCTTATCCTCATAACAAAAGTAAAAGATAGTTCTTACTGACTTGATTTAACACTGATAGTAATTGCAGAGATTCCCATGCTCACCATTGCTATGACTGAAATTCTCTGGGTAAGCTATTCAATTGCTTCACAGCCCTCTGACTAAGGAATTTCTTCCTCACGTCTAACCTAAAGCTCTCCTCTTTTAGTTTGAATTTGTGGCCCTTTGTCCCAACACTATCTGTCAGTTTAAAAAGCACTATTATTATAAGTCCCCGTTAAGTACTGAAAGGGTGATGACTGTTGTCAAAATGGTGATGACAGTCATAATAATCTCAATAAACTTTTCTGCACACAGATCAAACTCAGAGCACATCCAAAATAAATAGCTGATTAGGGTGACAGCCTTTAGAGAAAATCAAGATCTACTTTTACAGTGCTTGTCATGATGGGATTAGTCTATAAAGCTTGAAAGACCTCAGTTTTTACAGAAGGTGATACGACTTTTCAGCAGCAATAATCTCAATAATTCTTCTCCACAATTCTGCTCAACCACTTTCCATTTATGCAAGTGAGTGTGGGGGGGGGAATCTTCCAGAGAAAGAGGGTAAAAAAAGTCATAATTCAAGATTTTCCCTCATGCAGAATCTTTCAAGTCATTCTGTCTTACTAGGAGAAGGCAAGGAGGAAAAAGAAAAAACCCTCAAAATGCTAACTCATTTTAAATCTTCATTTTCAATTATTTCAGTGTGATTGCAGCAGAACCAGAGAACCAGAACCTGAGATTCATTCCTGCTGCTTTCATGGCTCTACATTTCCTTATTTTCTGATGTTTCTATACTTTTTGCTCTACAATAAATATCAAACTTTTGTGATCAAGCACTAACTTGACAAGTATGTTGGAGAATGTGTTAGTTTTTAAAACACAGCAAATCGCATTCGTGGAAAAGGAAAAGCCAACACAGGATATACTGTCCAAGTCTGAAATTAGGTTATAAACATGCACAACTCTTCTAATGACTTCCAAAATAGGTAGTGTTCTGATATGATTACTGCAGTATATCAGATGCTTGCTTTTGATCAGCATGAGCTGATAAAAAAAACAGTGCTACAGTATGGCAGGGGCAAAGGCTGATCTCCAATGGCTTTTAAGAATATAGCTTGCAGATCTCCTAGTAAAATGCTATTGATTGATAGAGTCAGCATTATGTAATCTGGCAGGCACACTATTTAAAGAATGAAGTCATTAGCAGTCTGCTGAAGGATAGATATCCTTCATAATTGTTATTAACAGCCGGGAAAAGTGTAATTCTTGCACTGTCAATAAAAGAGTAACACATACAGCATTTGTAGACACATATATGCCAGCTGTTGTGTACAACCCATTCACAAATGTTCTTGGCAGTACAAGCATCAGTACAAGTTTCAACAAGAATGATTACTTTTCTTTAATCAATATATAAATACACAAATATAATCCCAGTTGGCATCATGATAAATTTTATATCTTACAATGTTCCTTTGCTATTAATGAAATAATAAAAGTGGAATTTTAAAACATTAAAAAAGTCATATACAGTAACTGCTCCAAAATTATGAGATAGATTCTTGTATAGGGGATCAGGGCTTTTAAATCACAAAGTAATTCAGGCATTTTTTATAAAAAATAAAATCTACTATAGCACCTAGGATTACCTACTGATTTGTCACAACTTTATTCTGTGAAATAAGAAGAGGTTAAATGTTTCTGGCTGGAGTGAAAGAGAAAATAGAGGGATACATTTCATTCTTCACCTTATGCTTAAAATGTTTGTATCCTGAATACTCAGAGATGGAATAAAAAAGTTAATAATCTTTTCATGCAGTTTCTCAGGTTGTTATCATATCTGTCAAGTGAAGCAGGACTTGGCACAGTAAGCAAGCATATATGATCTTCAGGGGAACCTGAGGGCTGTAAAAATTGTGGAAATAGATGAAACTAGTTCTTTCAATGTAAAGAAACAGTATTGCTTTGTTTTTTTCTCTTTTAGTGAACAAAATAGTGGTTCTGATCTGATAATCTGATACCATTTTTTAGACTCAGTTTTGATACTTTTTTATTTTTCCCCCTGTTTGGACACATATCTAGTAGTCCTAGAAGACAATATTTGGAGACTACACCTGTCACCAGAAAAGAAAAATCACCTCATCCATGAGTACATTTATGAATTCATATTTAGATACTTCCATCATCATTAGAGAAAACTCAATCAATACAGTTTGTGTGGCTGTTATCTGGTTGTTCTTCATTAGTTTGTGCTGAGTCAAACATGGATTTACATTTTTAACTATATCAAGTTATCTCACTCTGCATTTGACACAAATAATGTGAAAACAGTCTGACAGACATAAATGGACCAAAACACATATTTTGCACAGGGAGTAACTTTATTTTCTGGCTGACTTGTATCAGAAAAACGTTTTGTACATGTTCTATGGCTTGTATAAAATGCACAAAGTAATGAGGCTCATAATTACCATGCTATTGTCATTTCAAAGCACTGAAATGCAAAAATTAGCATTATCATTAGTTCCACAAGTTTTTTCCATATAATGAAAACAATTAATCAGTATAAACTGAATGTTTCAACTGACTAGCAAGGAATGAATTCATAGACTCCTTGGAAGTAGTACTTGCACGTATTTTTTACCTTCTCCATTATGCATATATGAAGATATTAGATATCTGTTCTGGTGTCCAGGCATAGAAAATGAAGGGAAAATAAAGCTTCAAACAATTTGCTTACCCTAAGGCAGGATCAACTATATCTTCATCAGTCCAGATTAGAACAAAATTATAAGTTTTTTTAGGATTGATTTACACAGATCTGGAAAATCATAGCTTCTCTGAGATTATGTGTTTTTATGTTCCTTTTGTTAGACCTATTTGAATCTGCATGGCCTTGGAAGCAGTTTATCCACTTATTTTTGAAAGTTCATCATGTAATTTCCTCATTCTTCACCCTAGGCTTAGCAGGCATCAGTCATTCAATCTTTTATCAATGCTGATGTCTTTCTAAGCCTCCGATCACTCAGGTTTCTGTCCCCTGTTACCTCCAGCTTGTGCACAAAACTCAGTGCAGCTCTCTAAACAAGGCTTATTAATGTGAGAGAAAAAGATTACTTCTTATGTTGCAAACAGCATGAGATGTCCCTCCTGTGCAATATGACATTTAAACTTCTGCTCAGTTTGTATGTATGAAATTCCCAGGTTGCCTCTGAACTATTGCTGCCTGTCTGGTTACTCCCCACTGTATGTCACATTTATTTTTCTGAGGTATGGTATGTTGTACAGGAGTTCTGCACTGCTTCCTTCTTACTTGCCACTCCACTGTCTGATCTGTCTTGGATTCTTTATTCTAGTCGTTCTTCCTAGTCGTCCCCAGGGCTTCATTTCATGTGCCACTTTCATAAATTTTCCCTTTTTTGTACCATTCACAAAAGTAATAGTAAAAAGAAAGCATTCTCTTGCAAAACAACTCTTGATAGAGCCCTTCATTCTGACAGGGAACCACTAATAACAACTTTCCAAGTACAATTTTTCTGCTGGTTTACACCCCTTTTATCTGCATCATGCTTTTCTAGCTTGTTTATCAGAATGTCACATCAAAAGACCTAGGAAAGGGAAGTAATGACATCTGCTGCTTTTCCTCTCTTTTTAGGGTCTCCTAACATGTCAGACAGGGTGATTAAAATGGTTGACAGTATGTGTTCATGATAAATCCATGATGACTTCTCATCTCAGATTTCTGTTTCTCCATGTACTTAAAGCAGTTTATTCGAGTTTTGTTATTGAAGTCAAGAAGTCTACAAATATAAACACTTGGTTCTTACCTTTTAAAGAAGAGAAGTATGTTTCCACATTTGTTTTCTGAAATTTCAAATATTAAAATTTCTCCAATTGCTAAAGGCTCCCACTTTATACTAGCTGTAAGACTGAGTATCTTACCTACTTAACTGCCCCCCAAACTACTGCTTTCTTCTTCTGGCCTATTCTTACTGCTTGGTATTAATTTTTTTTTAATTATTTTTTATGGGTGAGATGTTTATAAATAGAAATATAGCTGTATTATGCAAAGACAGTCTCATCACAGTTGTTTTTCTCAGCTTTCATGTACTTTATTTCAGCTTTTCTATTGTTACGAACCAATTGAACATAGAAAACCAAAGGAAGCTATACTTCTGTGAATAAAAGGGATCAGAACCCAGAAAGGTTCAAAATACACTCAAAAAGGTGATTAAAACCAAATGAGGTTGGACGTTGGTGCAAAAAAAATTGCTATATTTCATTTAATATTAAGAGAGGCAAGAGAAATTAAGAGAAAAAGAAAGAAAAAGAAAGAAAAAGAAAAGAAAAGAAGAAAAAGAAAGAAAAAGAAGTGTTCATGGGGGTAGGGGGACAGAGGGAGAGTGACAGGATTAGGTGGGAGCAGATCACCCATCTGAGGATCCCAATGATTTCTTGTTGCTCCCCTCTATCTAGTCTGTGTGCTGGTGAGGGTCCCCTGCCACTGTGCTGCACCAGAAAGTACAGACTGCAGTGGATTAATACACATTTGGGGCCAGGTGGGAACGTCCAGGTGCCTCCTGAGGGGGCCAGGTTTGGCACTGTCCCTTGCCACACTGGATCTGTTGTATCATGGTCTGGTGCAGGGTCTGGGGACCCCTTGGGGGGCCTTTGATGTCCATGTCACCCCCTCTGCTGTGGATAAGCTGTTCTGGGGTGAAGGGGCTCCACAGCTGAGCTCTGCACAGTGAGGATGGGTGCTCACTGAGCCTCTGACCAGAGGCTTTTTCACCCCACACCCAAAACCTCTCCTCCCCCCACCCTTTGGTGTGAGGGTCTGTTCCAGCCTGGCAGCTGATAGCCCTGGGGCTATGGTCTCACCCTGAAGGCACTAACCCTGATCCCTCTGTGAGTGTATTTTTGTCCCCCAGCCCAGACCTGAGTCACTATCTCACCTCCATCAAGAATACTTCAGGGCCTCAGTCAGGAGGCCTGTTCAGGGCTGGTGGTCTTCTCTGCAGCCTTTGTAATACAGTTTTGTATTACTGTATTGCTGTAATAGGCAAAGGTCCTTCATGGAGATGTTTAAGCCTTAAATGATAACATTTCAGTCTCTGACACCTATTTACAGTCTCTTCTACAAATCAATATGATTTACAGAGAATAATAAACTATTTGTGTTTATAGAACAAGCTTATGAAGGCATTTAGTAATGTAAAAATTGCATAGAATATTGCAATTTCTTGAACTGTAGTAATTGTTTGCTCAAGAGTTAAGACTGGTTTAAGATATGCATCATCCACCTATTCTTTGGGTGACTGATGCATTTGTCTCAAGCTATTAAGATTCTATTAGATATGAACTGCTTATTGTTTGCCAGGTAGTTTGATTTCTTTTTGAAGAAGTTATAGTGTCTAGAGAAAAAGCAGTTATGAATTTAAGGTGACACATTCTCTAATCCAGTCTTTTCATATGCAATAAACAAATATTGAATCTAATTCACAATTGAAAATAGGTAAAAATGTTTTCTGAGAGACTCATATAAAAACAGAAACCACACAGTTACATTCCCAGATTACATTATTAAACTGTATCCTGAATTTATATAAAGAAAGTTAAGTGTTTAAAGACTAAAGTATTATAGGAAGGTAGTCTGGTGTCAAACTAGAGGCAATGTGATTTTAAAAAATTGCATTGAGGTAATATTTTGTTATTGTGTAAGAGTCTGAGAAAGTGAGAGCTATGAGTTCTTTATATATTTAGAAGTATGGGAAATTGATTGCCGTTGGTCTTAGAGCTTTAAAAAGAAATGATATTTCATCTAAAGATATAAAACAAGGAATCGTTTCATCAGAAGTTAAAATACTCATCTGAGTGTTGACCAAAAGAGAATCAAGAGGTCTTTTAATCCCTGATTGTGGAAGAATTGTTTGAATCCTGGTTACAGAGGCAAATGTTGATGTTTATTGAATGCTAACCTAAGATTTATCTTTTTTAGAAATATCTATAATTTACAAATACATTTTTACTCACTTCTGCAGCAGCAGTCTCTCTGAAAATAGCAGATGTGTACACCTCTGGGATATTTGAGTACTAAGGCTTAATCTCAAGTATGGTTTGTTCATCTAAGGTATGAGCTGAGTGAAATGGAGACCTATGTTCAAATTCACAGATTCAAATGGTAAATTACACTTCAAGAATAATAAACAGGATTTCCCCCTCCCCCCACTCTGATTTGTGTATCTTTGTTTTCTTTCAGAGCAGCTACTCTGCCATACACACAGGCTTCACTGGAGTGCTGTCAGGCGGGTGAGACACAGCTGAAACTGCTGATTTAAAGCATGATACAGGTTCAGAGTCATATGGCGTTCCAGAGCTTTGCAGTCAATGCAGTTTATTAGCAGCTCATGCCGCAATAATACTTGAATTTATTGTACATTTTAGGCAGGAGTTAATCCCATGCACATTGCTGACCAGATCTGATAGTCTATTCAGAAGTGTGAACCAGTACATAGCACTTAAAGATGACAAACAGATTCACAGAAATACATTACTTCTAAGTCTTCTACCAATGTGTTCTATTTTCCTGTAAATTCATACCTAAGTAAAGGTAACAAAAGATTTTTTTCTCCCTAAACTGTTCTAGAGTGCTGTTCATATAAGGCCTGTCAACTTTCTTACTCCAGTGATTTTGCACCACACCTTTATTTAGTTAGTCAATACAAATGCATCCTTTGGACCTTAATCCTAGAGACATTAATTCAGCTGCATTGGTAGTGACAAGCATTGATAATGAAACTTCATATAATAGCTGTAAATTAGGTAAATACATATTTAGAATTACAGAGTCTTGTATGTTGGAAATGGTCTTCACAGTTCATGTAGTCCAAAGCAGTTGGACTGCAAAGCAGTTAGAGAAGGCTAATGGCTTTGAATTTATTTTACCTATCAAGTTAACTCACTGGCAGTTTACTTATTCCTCTTATCTTGCACCTAGTTTAGACATTGTGGGTAAGTTTGAAAGGAAAAGGAAGTACGAGAATTTCAATTGAGAAAATTTCTCAAAACTAGGCATTTTCTCTACATTTTGTGTCTTAAAGTGATTTTCTCTAATTTAGTCATTAGAGGTACCTGCACATTCCCTCCTGACCTGTTCCTGAATGTCTGATTAACTGATTGCTTGTCATGAAATCTAAAATAAACTGCTTCAGCCCTGGTTTGATTAAAAACACAGGTTTGAGCATCTTTTCCTGCGACAGGTGGCAATCAGTGCTTTTTTGTGTGCTTGTGTGGATACCTGTGTACAATTCTACTTGCTGCAAAGGCAGAGCAGGTGTCAGGAGCATGTGGTGGTGATGGTGATCACAAGGTGTGTGACTTTGGTTGGAGGATGCTCTGGTGAAGCTTTAGTTTCATGAGATCTGGTGGAGTATGCCTCACCCCAAAGTGGCAGGCTCCTGAACACAATTGCTATTAGCATTTTCTTTGCTCTTTAGCACTGCAGACAGTGCCTGCAAACAAACAAGTATGCATTTTCCATGACAGAGGATGTGGAATTTAAGGTCCTGAGAGGACTGAGCAAAACAATACCAGAATTACATCTCTGGACTTCAGAAGAGCACGTTTCACCCTGTTCTGGGAGCTGTGTGGCATATCCCATGGGAAACTGTCCTGGAGCTCAAAGGGGCACAGGGGAACTGACTCATCTTTAAGCATACCTCTTCAGGACAGGAGAATTATCCCTTCCTCAAAAAGAGGCAAGGCAGAAAGCAAGTGTGGATGAACATGGAGTTCCTGACTGAGCTCAGACTTGAAAAGGAGGTATACAGATAGTGGCATCAGATACAGTCTTCATGGAATGGATACACAGACATTGGCAACTCATGTAGAAATGAAATAACATAGGTCAAAGCTCAGCTGGATTTGATCATCTGGGGGGCCTTTTCCAACCTAAATGATTCTATGATCTTTCTGGGTCCTGAGGTGAGACTGACTGGCCTGTAGTTCACCAGGTCTTCTTTGCTTCTATTTTTAAAAATGGGCATTATATTGCCCCTTTTCCAGTTAGTGGGTATCTCACTGGACCCCCATGACTCTTCAAGTATGATGGGTAGTGGTCTAGCCACTTCTGCCAGTTCCATCAGGACCTGTGGCTGCACATCTCATCAGGTACTTGTTTACCTTCGGGTTCCTTAAATTGTCTCAAACCTCTACTGCTCCTAGGCAGGAGGTTCTTCATGTTCCCAGTCCCTGCCTGTTTCCTGAGACTTGGGAAGTGTGACTGGAAGACCATGCTGGTGAAGATTGATGTTAAAATATTTTTGAGTACCTCAGCCTTTTCCATGTCCTGACAAACAGGTCTGCTGTTTTCTTTTGAAGAGGGCCCACATTTTCCCTAGTCTTTCTTTTTATCACTGAGGTACCTATAGAAGCTTTTCTTGTTGCCTTTGACATCCCCAGTCAGATTTAAATCTACCAGGGCTTTAGCTTTCCTGCCCCTGTTTGCTCAGACAAGTTGGACGTGTGTTGGGAACATGCTCTTACAGCCAAGGAGACCAAATACCTCCTGGACTGTGTTGGCAAGAGTGTAGTCAGGAGGACCAAGGACATGCTCCCTCTATTTGGCACTTGAAAGACCTTACCTGGAGTGCTGCATTCAGTTTTTGGGCTTCCTGCTGGAAGAAGCATATTTATGTTTTGGGCTAAGTCCAGGAACAGTCACCAAGATGGCTGAGGGCTGGAGCACAGGGTATATGGTGTAAGTTGGGGAACTGGGTTTGTTCAGTATTGAGGAAAGAAGGCTCACAGTAGCCTTTGTTGCTGCCTATTGATATCTCACTGGAAGATCCAGAGGAGCTGGAGCCAGACTTCTCCCAGAGGTGTACAGTGATAGGACAAAAGCAATAGATATAAGTGGGAACATAGGAAATTCTCATTAAATCTTGGATATAGTTGGTTGGAGCATGGTGTGAATAACACCAAGGTCCCAGGTTTGATGCCCATATGGGCCAGTCACTGCAGAGCTGGAGTTGTTGATCCTTGTGGGTGCCTTCCAACTCAGAATATTCTGTGAATTTATCTTTTTCATTATAGTGATGATCAGATGCTGTAAAATTTGTATGATGTGTCGAGATTTGACTGGCCATAGCTGTGAGCAACCTGGTCTGCTGTAGACGTGCTTTGACCAGAGAATTGGCACAGTTAACTTCTGGATCAGATTTCAGTCTTAAATCATTCTATCATTCTCCGAAACCTGTACACTGGGCGGGAGAGGGAAGACTTACGAATTGCAATACAAAGAATATAAGCAAAGAAACAGTAGATGAAGGCATAGCATGATGAATTCTTTTTCTTTCAGCTGCAAATTTTTCAAAAAATTTTTTGTAGAAAATTTGAAAAAAATATCTGAAGTCTGAGGTCTTACTTTGGGTAAATCAGAGAAATTTCAATTTACCGTTACTTTTGCAAATTTCTTTTTCTTGCTTCTACTTGAATGAATTATGTTAGTGGCTGTATTCTCCAGTTCTGTTTGCTCACCTTTGTTTGTTCTTTCTTTAAAAATCCTTGTTATTTTAATACATAAAAGTTTTAGAAAATCTGCAGAAATAAATCAAGAATTGTTATAATGTCATTGATTATCTATGCTTAACGCTGAACTTTATTTAGCAAAGAACAGAATGACTCAATAATGGGTCAGAAGTTCCAGGCTAATTGATCTTCCTTCATCTGGTGAGATTGCCTTAAACAATAATTAGTTCTAGCTGTACTTTGGATATCCAAGTGGAAATTTTTAACCGTACATCTTACATCATCACAGACTCTGGTAAGCAAAGTTGCTGAAAAAACAAAACAACAAAAACAACAACAACAACAACAACAACAACCAAAAAAAAAAAAATCAAAATGAAACAAACTTTGGCCATTCCTTGGCGCAAAGAAAGTAACAAGAAAGAAATGAGAATTCTTAATTCTACATGGTACTAGAAGAGACCAGTCAAGCAGAAAAGTTTATTTTAAAACATAAAACTTTCTATCCTGAAAACCACAAGCAGTTTCACAAATATAAATTCTCTCTCCACTGATGAGCATCAGAGTCACACTTTACTTGAGAGTTTCAATCCATGTCACTACTCTAAAATGCATTTGTGAAGAAAATTTCATTTGTTATTTAGTGAAGGAGCTTTATGGATTGCTTTTAAGTGACTTTGATTAGCCTCAAGAAGAGCTTAAAATACTTCAGAGTTGGAACTTTTCAAGAAGATGTAAGATTTCCATAAATGAATCAAAGGAGAAAATAATCAGGAAATCACAGCAGCTATGAGGTGATTGTATACATTAACTACAAACCAATAATTAATAGAATTATTGTCTGTTACAAAATTCTAACAAAATTAAAATAATAAACTTTAAAACTTTTCTAAATAAAAATGGTCCATTATAAAAACATGTTGATATATAACTATATAAATACATACATATATGTGTGTATGTGTATTTATGATTTTTTTGTGTATATAATTTCTGAACTTTTGATGTGACTTCAAAAAGTTAAAATCTAGCAAAGGAATTAATGAAGGCACACTGATGAACATTAAGTTCATTGAATGTCAAATTGCGTTATTTCCCAGATGTTAAAATAGTACTTAATAGCCTTTGATGCAGCAAAATAAAATAGATGTTTTCTTTGATATGCATGTGCAGAACAAAGATGGCTTTGAAGTCTGTTTTTGTGTATTCCTTTAGCAGGAAAAAACTGACATATGATCGTAAACTTAGGTTATTTGGAAGTATGAAAGCACATGAGACTTAAAAGGAAAAGTAGGACAATTTTCTTGACAGAAAAGTAATGCTACCTTTACTGTCAGTAATGTTAATTGACTGCGCTTGAACTTGCCCAAAGCTTTAGGTGATAAGTTTGTTTAAAGAGATACTATTGTTGGATAGGCTTCATAAACCATAAATGATGTAGAGAAATAATAAAATGGAGTAGGAAAAGGGAGTGATTTAAAAGTGACTTCTCATTCATTTTGTGTACAGCTACTCTTTGACGGTAGATTTTTGAGAACGCAGGGCTCCATGTTAAAATAAAATGTAGGTATGTCCCTTTGCACATTCTGAAGAGGGATGCAGAATCTGATACATTGCTTTGTCTTGATTAGCTTCTTATGAAGTCTGTAAACAGCTATTTGAAAGGATACTTGTCCTGCACAAAGACTAAACTAAACCAAATGTCCCTACTGCTTTGGAATATTTAGATAAGACCCAAAAACTTTCTGTTCATTGTTTCTGCTCCTGTACTTCAGATTTGGTAATAAATTACATTTTTGTTTCAAATGCCCTTGGCAAAACTTTCTGTGTGCCAGCCAAATAGCTCTTCAGATTGTGTGCCTCTCCACATTTGCTGTAAATCAACAACAGTTTCACAACTGTTTTATATCTACATTTTGATGACTGATGAATATATGAAATTTCTTTCACTTTTCTTATGTCTCTATATCCAGGCTAAAATTAGGTTTCTTTGGAGAACCTTTGCTGGTCTTGTTCTCCTGTTCAGCGGCAGTAATGATATGCCGATCTTGTCGTTCTCAACCAAGTCATTCTACGACAGAATTAAATGAAGAGAATATCTAAAATGCAGGCTGCACTAACCTGAAGATTTTCTTTTATTTCCTCCAAGTACTGGAAAAATATGATTGCTTTTTCTGTCTCCTAGAATCTTCCCCGGTACTTTAAATTTTGCTAGGGAACTGGTGGCTCACGGATGTCCTCAACCTGTTGTAGTCTCTCAGGCTGCTTCTGTGATGTCTTCGACAGCAGAGCTGGTGAACACCTGACAAAGGTTTCAGACTCATGCCCTTCTGCCATTGTTCTTTTTTCTCTTTCCCCTTTCCTGACTTTCCATAACTTCCCACCACTCCTGCTGTCTCTGCCCTATAAACGAAGTCCTTTCCCATAGGCTCAGAGTAGCCTCTTTCCAATCTAACAGATAGGGAAATTCTTCTCAGTTGTAATTCCCAATGTGTCAGGCAGGGTCTGAGACCTGAGCATTCAGTAACTGTCTTGATAGAGGTTTCCTACAGCAGTCCCAGTTGAGAATCAATGGAAAAAGAAAAATATTCTAGCTCTCTTCACTGGTATCTGCTTCATGAATACTTTCCTAGGCTTCTGAGTAATCTGTCAGGACCAAAATAAGCATGTTAGCATGTGGATGCCTAGAGTATATCTGTTGTTTTTGAATACTGAAGCAGGAAGGGAATGCAGAAAAGAAAGGGGAAAAGAAAATGAAAGGAAAAAAAAAAAAAAAGTATGCCAAAAGCATATTCTGTTGTTTATTTGAATACCTTTCATTTCTTTTGAAAGGATGATGTCACTATAAAGCTAGATCATGTAACAAATGGAAATGGAGAATAAATTAGAGAAGCATTATCAGCTAGATGTCCTGACCTATGTAGTGCATGTGGAGGTAGTAGTAGACTGCTGTTTTTAGGTATCTAGGTCTACCTGGGACTCCCTAAAGTATCCTAGACTTTATTACTTTGAAAGTATTTGCCAGACACCTAACAAAACAGAGATTATTTACATCTGGAAGACTCAGAAAGGAATTTATTATTCTTCCAGCCTTGGTGTAACCACTTTCTGAAACCATTTTTAATTAGTCTGGATTGTTGAGGATTTGAATTTTCCTGTTGGAAGAAAGAAGGATACAATTACACCTAAATGAAAGAGTAGAAGTCTGAATCAAGTCCAGAAAATGTTCATGATGTGACATTTGAAGTATATTTGCCATTGAATGAGAACTTGTCCAAGAAAATGAAAGTTACATATAGTACAAGGGAGGAAACAAATCAAGGTTTGCGGTCATAGTTCCTATCCTAGTAAAATATATCTGTAATAAAAACATGTTGGCAGGAGACCCAGGTTTACATTTCATTTCAAATTCTCAGAAAATTACTTTGATTTAAAGTAAAAGACCTGAATGAGATGAAAAGTTAAATAAGATTATGTTATCTTGAATTCTCAATGGAAGCTATTGTCCTACATAATTTATAGCAAGTTTTCCTTTGATCTTGTATGTTTACAGAGGGTATTACTAGTGAATACAAATTTTAAAGCTAAAATATTCCCATTAATTCTACAATTTATACTTAAAGTAATTATTTGGATTTAGTTTATTAGGAGTGAATGAATGTTGTAGTGACAAACCAGTCATTAAAAACTAAATCTATGCTTCTACATGTACTTACAAAATCTGCCTACAGGGTTTCTATCTCAGTATCTGAATCATATTCTGTAGTTATGACAAACTTGCAGCTAACTGAAAATTAGTTGCTATTTTAAGCTAACAAATTACCTGATTCTTGCTCTGTCTGCTATTTAGGTTTCCATTTATGTGGCATTCTTGGGAACTCTGACCTAATGGGCTTACATATTTGTTGACTTTTTTTTAAATTCCCAGAGCAGTATGCCAGAAGAACAATGAAGCTAGCAGTTGAAATTATTTAGTTGTATTTCATAACTGAAAGAAAAAAAAAAATCTCGAAAGAACTAAATACTTAGACCGAGACTTGGCATATTGGTAAGAAAATTAATAAAGTCATTTCACTCCATCACTAAGAAGCACAAACTGGTAAATTCTACAAAGTACTTTTTCTTACAGGCACATCTGGAAATTTCTCATTTCTCATAGGTCAGAGAAAAATCACTGTATCAGATTAATTAATTTAAATCAGAATGATAACATAAAACTAAAGGACAACTTTGCATTTATAAAAGACTGTAATCTTAAAAAAATGTGTGAGGATTATCTGTGCCTTTATTTTGAAGAAAAAAACAACCAATATTAATGACCCTGCCTGTTTTCTAGTTAGTGTAGACTTTTGGTGATTCCTTTAACTTAGATGTCTGACATGGATTTTGTCAAGCAGGAAGTAACTAATTTTAAAGGTGCCATTAAAAGAACTGGAACTAAAGGAAAACTAAGTCTTAAGATGCTCTCCCTTTTCTTTCTGGGTACAGCAGAGTGCTCCAAGCGTAGCTGTGCTTAGAGGATTATATATGTATTGACACTTCCATCAGTTAAAGACTCAATCTAGCTCATGACACTGGAGGCCATAAAGAGTTCGGCTTCCTTCGCAACTGAGGCACATGGTCACATTGTTCTTTGGAAATCTATGAAGCCAAAAAATTCTTATAAAGCATAAATGTTTAATTTGAAAATTAGCGTTTCTGTCCCTAATCTTTCAAAATTTTATGCATGAGAACACAGTCCTTCTGAATGGATTTTATAGATTAAACCGTTGGAGATCAGAGTTTGTAGTTGCACAATTATTTGCACAACCTTCAGGAAGATGGAAAATGCAACAGAATAGGAAATTAGGAAAACATTACAGACTCTGCTTTAAAAGCTGCTTTAATTTCTATTTAAAATTTCAACATGGCAGGCTATTTTTTAATAGCATTGGAATTCCCTTTCTAGCAAAACCACTATGCTCTAGTAAAAATGGAGAGAAGAATATTGATATTGTCAGTTAAATATTTTCTCCATTTCAATAACCATTCAGTGTCTCTTGTCCCATGCTAGATATATATTTTAAAATATTAACTTTAAGATAATTTGCCCTTGTTTTTAAATCAATAGCTTTTTTTGTAAATTGCATTTCTTAAAAAAGAAACTAATAAAATAAAACATTAATTGGGGGAAATATAGGTGATTGTGTATCACCATCCCAGTGCAAATTGCAAATTTGATGTATTGCACGTGGTGATCTTCGAGGTTCTCTCTACCCAGGTGGTAAAATCATGCCACAATTCAACAGCCTGGGTGGCTTTACCTCTTTGCTGCCATCTCCTGTTTCCACAGCTGTAGCCACACCCACAAGGCATTTGTGACCATCTGTGAGTCTCTACAGAAGTAAAGTATTGGCCATTTTTCTCATTCAGCTATTGCAGAATCTAAAGCCAGATGGATAGCTTTCTCCTCTGCAAACTGACTCAATTCATCTTCACTTTCAGCAGTTTCTGTGACTTGTTGGGGGGGACTCTGCATAGCAACATTCCACTTTCAATGATTTTCCTAAATTACTACAGAATCCATCAGTGAAAAGGGCATATTGTTTATCTTTTTTTCTGGTAGATCTTTGTACAGTGTCTCATTCTCTGGCAATATTCTGAAACCTTAGCCTTCTCTCTATTCAATCCATGTTCACTTCCAAAATTCCTGTGTGACTTGGGTTTCCTATTTGAGTCCATTGTGAGCTCAGTGTGACCCACTTACTCCATGTAGCATGAGTTGCATGATGTATAGAGGAGATCCTCCCACTGAACACCCAGGTCAGCACCAGCAAATGGAATGCCAAGAGAAGCTGTGCTTCAGTACCAATCACTTACAAAACAGCTCAAACCCCTTCAAAAGCTGCCAGTATCTCTTTTTCAGCTATAGTGGGCTTCAGATGCTCTGTACACCAGACATCAAAAACCTGGGGGTTGACCCCTTGTCTTTTCTGATGCTTTCTGCAAGAGCCTCCAGGCAAGGCCATTCTCCCCAGCTCCAGTGTAGAGCATATGTTTTATCTCTTGCTCTGTCCAGCGTGGCCTGAGAGCTACTGAATGGACTATCTCCTGTTTGATTTGTTGAATGGCTTTTCATTAATCAGGACTCTATTTGAAATAATTTTTCTGGGTGATTTGGGGGAAAGGGCTGGAAATCAGGCGGTAATTTGGAATGTGCATTCTACAAAATTCAACAATGTGCAAGAAAGATTAAAAAAAAACCTATACAATCGGTAATTTTTGTAATTTTTTTTTCTAATTGGTACAGACATTGCTGTTATTTTGTTGATCACAACCATTGAGATCTAACAATTTCTATCTTGCTATTTTATTCCTAAAAACTGAATCTCTTGCTCAGGTCCCTTCACCTTACTTTATTTTATGGCAAAACTGGCTTTCAGAAGGATTTGATCTATTTTCTTCCCTTTCTCAAAAACTTCTGCTGTATTGTCACAAACAATGATATCATCACTATAGCTTCACACTGTTCCAGTGCAGTCTGGATCAGTCCATGGTTGATGGTAGGGCTGTGTTTCCACCCCTAGACAGTCAGTTCCAGGTCTTTTGGATCTCCTTCCAAATGGAAGCAAACTCTGTCCTGCTGCTGCCCAAGGAATGCAGAAAACTGTATTAGTGATATCACTTGTGGCTGACTGCTTGGCTTCCTGTGACTGCAGCTTTTAAGTTCCACATGTCCAATAGGGCAGTGCTTGGGGGTGGTGTGACTTCATCCAGGCCACAGTAGTCTACCATTAGTCTCCACTCTCTCTTGGGCTTTTTCACTGATTATATGGGGCTGTTAAAAGGTGAGTGAGTCATGCTGATCACTCCTTAGATCCCCAGTTCAGGAATCATCATTTGGATGAGAATCAGGGGGTCTCGGCGTGCTATTGCTCTCAGAGCACCATTGTGGTAGTGATTGGCAATCATTCTTCAACCTCAGCATGCCCACAACAGAAGGGTCCTTTGGGAGGACTGACCATGGATTGGTCCTTTGGTTCAGCTGCAGTGCCTCTCACTGGGGTTCACATAGCCACCATGCCCATCACTGAGGCTGGAATAACCTGCTTCCTGTCACCAGGGTTGGAATAGCCACATGTTGGTTTGTCATGGTGTTCAGAGACCTTCCCTTCCCCTTGAGGTTACTTAATACAATAGGACTCAGTAGGCTTGGGCCAGACCTCAGCACATTGCAGGATTTGTGTCTCTGGATTTGCAAGTGGACAGTGTATTTTTCCAAATATTTAAGTAGTGTTTCAGATTCTGTGCTTATTCAAGGGCAATTTCAAAAGGCTGGAACTGACCACTGTCTTAGGCTCTTGCCCATACTACCTCACACACCCTGCCACTCTTAGCTATCCAGCTGCAGGGTAGATCTCTGGATGGTATTCTTATATAGTTGTTTACACCTTAAACAAGACCAGCAGCACATTCAGAAGCCATAGAAATAAGAACATGATAGTTTGAAAATCCCATCAATATTCAAAATTCTCAAGAACTATTTTAATTTTGGAGGAGAAGATGGATAAGGTATCTCCCCCACAGATCAGCTCTCTGAGAAGAGGTAAAAGGTGTAATTATTAATAGTTCCCAATAGATGGCTCCTGAAGTACAGAGTTCATGGCAATACTGAGTACTAATACCAGATTAGTGTCACGACCAACAGTTTTATCATATCATAAGTCAGTGTTAAAAAGTACAACAACATGATAACCTAAACCCAGCCCCCAGAGATGATAAACAATGCAACAGGGAACACATACTACAAATGTGTTACATGACACAGCTAAGAACGTGCAACAGCTCTGAGAGCAAATAAATCAACATTGTTACCAGTGACTATGAAACTAATATAATGAATCCATATTAAAAACTTGTTTAAATACACTCTAGTCAGCTCTGTTATCTCAAACCTTCCAACCCTATGTTGGGTTGCACAAAGGTCATAGTTTAATGTGACAGGCAGTTAACATCATACAAAGGCTTGCTCACTACTCTCTGCCTCATATAGATAACGGGGAGAGTTGTGGGAAAAAAAAAAGGAAAATTCATAGGTTGATATACAGACAACTTAATAAGACACAAAATGAAGAAAAAATAATA